>PVKS010023680.1:0-32062 GCA_004027875.1 Aplodontia rufa | reverse complement strand
CACACCTGTAGTCTCAACCACTAGAGTGGCTGAGGCAGGAGGATCACTTGAGCCCAGGAGTTCACAGCCTGAACATTAGTGAGACTGTTGTCTAAAATAAATAAACAACCCCATAGGATTGGGCATGTAGCTCGGGTAGAATAAGTGCTTGGCATGCACAAGGCTCTGGGTTCAATCCCCAGCAGGTTAAAAAAAAAAAAAACCTAGAAATTATCATATATATGCATGTCTGGGCAGGCTTTATCAAGCACCTCTAATCTGTTCCAGATGAATTTTAATAAGTGTATTTCCCCCACAGAAAGGCCAAAGCCCCACCTCAAACAGAAGTCACCTGACCCCAGGCAGAGTTTCTGTCACAGGTCAGCTGCCCGGAAGGAAGCCTGACTCAGGCAGAGTGATACAGGTCTGGGGGTCTGAAGAGAGAAATGCGCCCAACATAGACTCTAAGTTGAGCCAAACCATTCTGGTTTACCCAGCAATTCTAGAAAAATAATTAGTCCAAGATGTGACAGACTAGAATTGCTTCCTTTGTGCTGGGAGTGGAATCTAACTTCAGTGGGACAATGTTGGTTTTAGTCTACGTGGATGTTTTGGCTTGGTTTTGGACCACGGTGGCTGTATGGAAATCTCAGGGAAGCCACGGAGAGGGCCTTGGGGCCAGCACTCCAGCACCAACCCCGGCTTCCCAGAGAAGTCTCATTTGTGGAGCCGTTGCCTGATTGGGGAAATCAGGCAGTGCTACTTGTCACCCCCAGACCCAATCCAGACAGCAAGCTGGGGAGGGGCGTGGAGCTGCATGTTTCACAGAAAGATTTGTGAGAAGCGGGGGGACTTGGGGACCTGACCCCATCTGACCGCAAGCTTGGCTCTGACTGCCACTGAAGGTGGGGCAAAGTTGAGGCCGGGGAATGTGGTGGAGGCCCCTGCCTTGATCATCATCTGTGGTTCTCTGGCTGGTCCTTTCCTGGACTCCGAAGATGTTCCCAGGAGGGGTGAGGCCAAGCTTTGAGGCTAATGGGGAAATCTCATGAGGAAACAAGGCGTGATGTGCCTCCCCCAACCTCCCAGCCCAGGAAGCCAGGTCCGCACCCCACAGTTGCTGCACTCATGGCCAAGGGTGAAAGTGAAACTGGGGGTGGCCCAGCCTTCCCAGGGCTGAGCTGTGAGCTGGTCTCCTGGCCCTTCCTAGCCATGGGGTGCATCAGTCCTTGTACCCAGTTCCTCTAGGTTGCATGCAGAGGGGGGAAAAACCTGCTGGCTGCAGACAATGGGCACATTAGGTTAGGGACAGAGGCACAAGGCTTTCTCCTGCCTGGGGCTCAGTTACTTGGCCTCCGGTTACCGGCCTTTGCCCATCTGCCAACCTAACTCTTGCCTCAAGGCCCTGCCCACCTCAAGAGAGAACAGAGCCGGCTTTGAGCTGGAAATCAGCGGCATTTCCTGTTCCATGTTGTTAAGACACTGCTTATAGGACCATAATCCCAATAAATCATATGTTTGCAGAGTAGACAGGATTTATTTCTTTTTTCCAGGCTTCAGGGACCTCTTAAAATGAAGACCTTAAGAAGTTTATTCTCCTTTATTTTTTAAAGGGGGAAAATGGCTTTTGTAGCCTTGGTGCTAGTGAAGGGCCTTATGAAACCTTCGGATGGATAGTCCGGCTCATCCAGGGATTCGTGTAGAGGGAGCGACGAGGAGAAACTGAGCAGTAGTGACACCTGGTCTCACGTCTCTGTTTCTTTGCTGCCAAGACAGAGGCTCTGCTGCCAGGAAGCCCACAGCCCACACTCCACGTAGTGACTGCATTTGTTTCCTCGGGTTTGCGAGCCGGCTGAGCGCTGGCGGCCGCGGGCAGGCTTCTGCCGGCTGTGCGTGTTTATACTTGCCGCGGGGAGGAGGCGGGGTGGTTGGCTGGGCTCGGAGAAGGCTGGCGCTGAGGCATTTAATAGAACCAGATTCCTATGGCCTTTTTTGCTATTATGTGTTTTCTCTATCAACAGATACTAAACTAGCGATGATGGTTAGGTTTTGCAGAGAACTGCCACATTCCAGATGCTGAGCTCAGCACTTTGCGGCCGCGCTTCCCACTGTCCCAGGAGCTGGTCCTCTCATTCAGACCCATTTTGCTCGTGGGGCAACTGAGGCTGGGAGCGGTGAGCTAAATTGCACGGAATCATAGTGTTTGACTCATTGAGAAGGCTCCAGATTTCATTCCAGGCAGCCTCCCTGCAAAACCTGTGCACTTGAACTCTGTAGAAAGTATAGCTACTTCCACGTGGAGCCAATGAAATAAGAGCAGAGGGTTTTTCATCATGGAAGAAGTTGAGAAGAAACTAATTTCACCCCTTCCTTATTAGAAAAACAGGCCCAGGAGTGTAATGATATGCCCAAGTTCAATTGTACTGAAGAACCTAGAGCTTCCTCCCGGTGAAGAGGCCTCAGGGAAGGGGTCTAGGAGCTTCAGATCCCTGGGCTATGAGTGTGTATGCAAACCGTATGCCACCCTGGCTTTCCCACCAGATCTTGTGGCACCCATACCACTGCTGCCAGCCCACCTTAAGTGATGCTATCTTAGGGATCTATCATGGTCTTCTAAGGCCTCCAAGTGTGGTCCTGAGACCCCTGGGGTCCTGGAGACTCTTTCCAGGAGTTCACAGGGTCAAGCCTGTTTTCATAAGAAGACATTTGAAGGCAGGCATGGTGGCCCACACCTGTAATCCCAGCTACTCTAGAGGCTGAAGCAGGAAACTTTCAAGTTCAAGACCAGCCTCAGCAACTTAATCAGACCTTGTTTCAAAATAAAATCTAAAGGGCTGGGGATAAAGCTGAAAGGTAAAGCACTTTCCGAGCATGTACAAGACCCAGTACCACCTTGAAAAAAATGATATAAATGATACTATATTTGTATTTTCACTCTCATCATGGGTCCCCAGGGGGATTTCCAGAGACCATGTGACATGATGATGATGATGTCACTCTGACAGGTAATGGGATATGGGTTTGTGCATTCATGCATTTTAGCATATTCAGTTTTAATTTCTGATAGTCAGCATCAGTAGAATAACACACATAAAATCTGAACCAAAATAATCTGAGAACTACAACTCTGAGGTGTCAGACCCAGCTGAGGGGAAGCTTACTAGGTAGAGGGTTGGACAACCCAGGCAACTTTCTTGGGCCTGACACAGTCCCCTGGTCCTGACACCTGCACCCTGGCACAGAGAGGCTTGGAACCAGGCTCAGCCCAGGGAGAGGGGAGAAGGGGGAACAAACCAGAGAGACCTTGAGGGAGTGCTTCCATCAATTGTTTTCAGCCTTGCTCCTCCAGGCCCTTCCACCCTGGCTGTGTAACACAGCCATGGCTGCTGCAGGCGGGAGTTTTCATAGGGATTTTCCAGACTGTCCAGTAACGTAGGCCAGTTCTCAGCATGCTCAGTGGGCTAGATGAAATTACCAGAAAGGAAATAGCAGCCTGGAACTCAGAGCCCACAAAGGGGATGTTACTGAGAAGGCCTGTGAGTGGATCATCTTTTCACCTGCCTGAGGACCTCTGGCCAGAGAGGTTAGTAGGCTAAAGGAGAAAGAAAGGCCCAACAAAGTCAGGCAGCCTGGTTTGGAGATGGACGGGTGCTAACCACCACCCTGAAGCAAAGAGATGATCTAAATTTCTGTGTATGGTGAGAGTATTGATCAGTGCTCAATTCAGGAAAGAGACACCACACAAGGTATTTTAAGTAGGAAGGGATTTAATGCAGGGAATTTTGCTCTAGCAGAATCATGGAAAGGGCCTCAGGAGCAGATTCCAAACTGAGCCTCCAGGATGACTGCGAGGAACATCACGTTGAAGCTGGAATCAGGAAGCCTTTGCTGTTTTTCACCACCACTGCACTGCCTCTGGCACACCAGGAAGACAGAAACTAGACTCTGGAATGTTCTGTGGGCGGGGAGGGAGAACCTCATGATTTCATGACCTGGTTTAGTAGGAAAAAACGAAGGGAACACAAAAGTGGCCTCTGCCCCCCCCCCCATTCCTTACAGGAACTTGTGGAGCAGCATCTTAATGTTGAAATCTAATGTGAATCTAGAACCCCAGGTGCAAAGGAGTCTACGAAGTATAGTTTTCAACTTTCCAGCGTCTAAGGAAGGTGATATAATGGAAGCAGAATGAGCCAGTCCCCAGTACACACCCACCGAGGTTATCAGTGCTGCCTTTTGTCATGTGCTGATTTCTAAGAGGCATGCATCAGGAGAATGAGTCAAGACACCATCTGGTTAGGCTTTATGATTTCCCACACTCCCTCTTGGATTTCCCCTCGTGCAGCTGGGAGATGCCCGCTTAGAGCTTCAGTAGCCACGTTTGGCACTTCATCCTGGCTGCTGGCCACAGTAGAAAAGAACGGCTGGCAGAGCCACAAATTATCTTTTTATTTACCCGTCAATCACCAGTGCTAATGCCTTGACTAAAGTCTTCCTTCTCCTTGGATTAGGAGTGCTGACATACACAAGTGTCTCTGCGCTTGCCTTCCCACCTTCTAATGTATGAACTATAAAATTCAAAAATATTTGGGGGGAATTCAAATGAGCAATTATAATCAGGGGAAATCTTGTGAACAGAGAATTCATGAATGGCTTGTTTTTCCTTTCTAGATTACACAGGTTGCCCCAATAAAGTTCTGGCTTCCTACTCTAATCAACACGGTGCCCTTTGAAATTAGACATCATTCTTCCCTGGGAGAAACATGACTTGGGCCACAACTGAAAACCTGAATAGGTTACCTCATCCACACTTTCAGCCATTCAACAAACTTTGATGGAGGATCTGTTGGGCATATTTTGGAGAATGCAGAGATGAGGAAGGCACCATTCCTGACCTTAGAAGTAGACTAGTAGGAAATTGGGACCCATGTACTGCTGGAAAAGAGAGTTCTAGGGGGTTTCAGAGCAGAAAGAGTTTTTTATTTTTTGTTTTTGTTTTTGTTTTTTTGAAAAAGAGGATTTGGGAAGGCTTCTATAAAAAGGTGACATTGGAATGGGGCCTTGAAGGACAAATGGAATCTAGACAGGTGGGGTTTAGAGCTGGGCCTTCTGAATGAAGCAATGCGTGTGGCAGGGTGGACGGGGGAACCTCGAGTGCAGGTAGTCTGCCACATCCTGGTGACAGGTAGTGATCAGGGCCAGGTATAGTTGAGTGAGGCTCCGGGCACCCTTGAAGGCGAGGACCAGGGACCTTTCCAGCCTGTAGGAACTTGAGGTAGACCAGTTCAGTGATACAAACCCAGATGTATTTTCTGCAGAGCAACCAGATCATCAGAATAACTTCCCAAAAGAACCAACTTCAAAGTCACATCTGATTATTCTGTTTTAATGTATTTTTTTAAATAAACGCATCTTTTGCCCTGAAGGAGAGAAACTTTTTAAACCATGCCAATGACCTGAAGTTTTAGAGGCACGAGATGAGTGACCGCGCACTCTCTGGTGGTCACCTGCAGTAGCCAAGCAGGGAGAGCGCGCGTCCTTTTCCTGGCTGGAGCGCTTTGCTGTGTGTCAAGCGGAAAGATGATGGTGCGCCAGCCCAGTGCTCCAGAGCCCCGGGTATCAGGAAGTGGAGTGTGTGGGGCCTGGCTGCCTGCCCTGGCCTGCTGCCTGCTCCCTGGCTTAGCTTAAAAGGAAGGGTTGTGGGATGGGGCATCAGGAGGGGCTAGAGACACAGATAGGAGCCAAGAGGCCAACTCTTGGTCTAACATCAGAGAGAACAGCGTGAGGGTGGGGTTCCAGGGCTGCCTTCTCCTTTTGGCCAAGAGGAGGAAAAGCATCATCCATTCTGCATGAACAGAGGGAGTTGGGTGACCACTGAATCCTAAAGCTGGGTGACCATGGCTGTCAGAGCTGTGAGATTGGTTGGACTGTGAATACTCTACCGAGGGACCTTCACCAGGGGGGACTTGCTTGAATAGTCAGAGGACAAGAGGAAGCCTTCCATCAGTAGTGAGGGGACCCCAGCCCTCTGGACAGTGTCAGGGGAAGGCTGGTGGGTGGGGGGCTGCATGGCAGTACACTACCAGGGGCACTTGCACATCCCATGTGAATGGCGCCCCCTGGTGGCATGCAGTATGCCTTTGAAAGGCGGCCTCTAGTTGCTTCTGTCGTTGTCCTGCATCATGGCTATGGGGTTTTGGTGTCACAGAGGTCCCCTGGAACTGATCTTCCCATAGGACTTGGGGCTGTTACTCCTCTCTGAGTGCCAGGCTGGAGGTACTCTGGCCTGGCCCAGGAAGTTGTAGGAGCCTCCTCAGCCTGGACTCCAGCCAAGGAAAGAATGGTTGTTGGCTATACACATGTGGTGTACATTTAGCCTCCCAAAAGCGCTGGGAAACACCATGTTCCCGTGTGCTGCAGGTGGACGGTGTTGGGCATGATGAGGTGGCACAGCCTGCCTGGAGCCTGGGTCTGGTAGACTTTCCTCTGCACCCCACTACCCAGGAGAGAACCCCTCCCCTCTGAATTCTGGGAGGGGCAGGAATCCCCATCTTACACGTTGGCAAACCCCTTCTTTCTTTGGCCATTTAAGGACCCAAAGTCTGCTTCTAGCCATCATGGTAATTCCTCCTGACCCATGGCGAGATTTCTGTGGAATGGGGAGTAAATTGGAGTCTCTGAGCAGAAGGACCAGGCTCCTTCCACCCCTCAGAGCCTGAGGGCTATAGGGCAATTGGACTTTGTGACTATTTTCTAAGACCGTGTGGGCTGAGGAGCCAGCTTCTCTTCAGGGAGCTTCCCACCTAGACCTGACCCCTCTCTGCTGCTTCACAGGCCCTTTATGCTGCTGCCACCGCTGATGGAGTGGATGCGTGTGGCCATCACCTATGCAGAGCACCGCCGCAGCCTCACCGTGGACAGTGGCGACATCCGGCAGGCAGCCCGGCTGCTGCTGCCTGGGCTGGACTGTGAGCCTCGACAACTCAAGTACGGAACCCAGAAGGAAGGAGGGCCAGTACCCGTGCCCTATCACCGGCAGTTCTCCTCTTCTGGTGGCTGGGAGGGGGTCAGAGAGCCAGGGCTGCAGTGCATCCAAGCTGCACTGAGGGTGTTCTCTGCAAATGCCAGGACTGAGTGTTGGAACAGATCTGCTCTAGACCTTGGCTTTCCAGACTCATCTTCTGCAGCCATTGGTGTGGTACACAGAGCAGTTGCACATTTGGATTTGGGCAGGAGAGCTCATGCAGGGTGATATGACACTGGGATGTTGGGGATGAGGGGTAGAAGTGGCCCTCTCTTTCCTCTGTTTCCATAGTGCCATTTCCTTAAGCTCTTTCTGGGCAGCCCCAGTGCTGATCCCTTGCTTTTTATGTACATTTTGTTGGTGCTTGTGAAACTTTGGAGAAGGGGCTCCTAGGCCTGTATCCCAGATGAAGAGGGATCCTGATCAGGGAGCAGCTGCTTGCCCACAGGCATTCATCTGGCAAATTGTCTGAATTTGAGCCCAGGACCACACGGTCCCCAAGCCTATGCTCTTCATTCCTTCCTGTGGCACCCCCATCCTATGGGCTAGTCTGCTGCAGGAGCTCTATCGGGGGTGGCTCCCTCTGGCTTATAAGAGTCTTGCATTTGTATTTTGACCTCTGCACAAACCCCAGTTATGGCCTCCTCTGTGTGCATGGCACATGCCTGAACCATGCTGTAGATGTGAACTTTACACTGATCCCAGCGGAAGCTGCCTGTTGGGTGTCTGTCAGTTGCCCCCTGTACGTGCACATTTTATTTGCAACTCTCCTTAATAGGTTGAGTGGGGGTCCCTACCTTTGGTACTTCTGGACCTCACCTGGGAACTATATATATTTGGGGGGGCAGGGGCTACTGGGTCATAACTCAGGGGCATTTAATTACTGAGCCACATCCCTGGTCATTTTTTTCTTTTTTCTTTTGTGACAGGGTCTCGCTAAGTTGCTTAGGGCCTTGCTAAGTTTGCTGAGGCTGGCTTTGAACTTAGGATCCTCCTGCTTCAGCCTCCCAAGCCACTGGGATTGCAGGAGTGCACTACCGTGTCCCGCTCGCCTGGAACCCGTAAAGAGAGACAGTGGCAAAAACTAGAGATGGCCTCCGGAGCCGCATTCTAGGCAGAGGGCAGCCTGCTCCAAAGGTGCACGGCTGCTGCTTCCTCCTCGCCGCCGCCCCTGGCAGGTTCTTTTAGTTCAGGATTCGCTCCCTGACGGTTGACAGCTCCCAAGAGCTCAGCACGCTTCTTTAACCTGTTTATAGCAAAAGAGAAGAATGTGCTGTTCCCGTCACAGGATGTGGAGAGGCCTCCACGCTGACCCGAGTGTCCTTCCCAGTCCTTTCCCTGACCCAGCCATGCTCACTCTCCATGTGAGCCTGGTCCCACTGTGTCATGTGTCAGTGACAGGAAGGGTCCTGGCTCAGACACGTTCACATGCCCCCTGGCCTCTCCTGTGCAGGCCCGAGTGCTGTTTCAGTTCCTTCCGGAGGCTGGATGCCCGAGCTGCTACTGAAAAATTCAACCAGGACCTGGGTTTCCGCATGCTCAGCTGTGGGAGGGCAGATCTCATCAACCAGGCCATCGAGGCCCTGGGGCCGGACGGGGTGAACACCATGGATGATCAGGTATTTTTTTTTTTAAGAGGGATGGGAAGAGAGAGAGAGAGAGAGAATCAATTTTTTATTTAGTTTTCCATGTGGTTTTCGTTACTCCAACATTTCGTTGTATACGTGGTACTGGGGTTCGAACCTGCGTACTTGCACATGCCAGGCAAGTGCGGTAACCTCTGAGCCACCACTGCAGCCCTGGTCAGGTAATTTTTGAAAGCTCCATGAGGCAGGGCTTAGAGACCAGACTCAGGAATTCACAATTGTTAGAGTCAGAGGCAAAGGTCCCCCCTGTTGGAAACCGAGAGTACTCAGCCCTGTGCTTCAGAGAGGGGAGCTATCTCCTGTTCCAGAAAGAACGTCAGCCTGGACATTCCCCAGTACCCCTTGGACAACCTTGGGAATAGGGACTCTGTTTCCCTGACTGGAGGACTGGTGACTGTCTCAGAACAGGGCTGGGAAGAATCTAGAGGACTCAGCTCAGCATCAAGCTGTGGACCACGATTCTGACACACGCATGGGAACGTGTCTGTGCCTACTAGTGCCAGGCCCATAGAAACCCTGGTCTTGGTGGAGTTGACACTATAGTGAGGTGACGGACCATAAGAAGCAAACACATGCGACTCGGGAGGCTGAGGCAGGAGGATGACAAATTCAAGGCCAGACTCAGCAACTTAGTGAGACCCTGTCTCAAAATAAAAAATGTACACGGCTGGGGATGAAGTTCAGTGGTAGAGTACCCCTGGGGTCAACCTCCAGTTCCTCAGTGCTGCAAATAAATAAATAAAGGAAGGAAGGGAGGTGTGAACATAAAATATAGAATATGTTCTTAACAGAAGTGAGAAGTACAGGAGAAAGGGTAGGGAAGGGTGATTATAATTTCAGATAGAATTTACCGTATTTGTGTTTGTGGTTTCTGGTTTTGCTATGAACAGCTGACACACAGCATTTACTGTGTTCCAGGTATTATTCTAAGCATGTCACATAGATGACTCATTTAATCCTGGCAGCAGCACTGCGAGGTAGTGTTAATATTTCCCCAATTTTATAGACAAGGAAACTGAGGTAGAGCGAGCTCACATGACCAGGAGCAGTGCTGGGGTTAGGGGGCCCCAGGCAGAGTGAGTGCAGGCTTTTGGCCTTTGTGGAATAGCCCGCTCATTTATTTGACATTGTCTCAGGACCCGTTCCTGGGTGCAAAATGGCACCATGGGTTAGGAAGACCACACAGAAGCATAGAAAGTTCAGTGACAGTGGAGGGGTTAAGCAGTGAGACGAGATGACAGCGTGACACAGAGTAACGAGGCACAAGAACTGAGGCCAGAGCAGGCTTTGACAGGGACAAGCAGCTTGCACGGGAGGACGGGGACTGGGCAGCGGAGGCAGGGAAGGCAGGGCCAGGAGAGGGGTGCTATGAGCCACAGCGGGCGGCGGGGACAGTCAGAGGATGGGGAGTCCATGGGCTGAAGAGGGGCTTCAGGAGCACTGCAGTGCAGGGAGGGAACAGGCCTCTCGGTCAACACAGGTGCCAGGGCTTCACAGGAGCCTCAGGTGGCTGCTGTCTTCCTCCTCCACAGCACAGTGCCAAAGCCCAGGGACTCCAGCTTCGAACAGCCTGAGGGTCCAGTCCACTTCTCAGAGCCAGGGTATCTTGGGAGCCTGAGTCCCACCTCGAAGATGGGGGAGTAGAATTTTTCATCTGGCACACAGTGCTTGCTTGGCCAGTGGTCATTCTGACTGTGGTCGATATGATGTTGTTGTCACGTTGCTGTCAACATAATGATTCTCCCTGGCATCAGCTCATTGGCCCCTTCAGCCTCTGGGTGTGGGATGGAAACACAGAAAGGTAGCTCCCCTCCAGCGTGGGGAGCCTGCTTTAAACTTGGAATTGTGTACAGATGTGTGGAGGAAAGAAGCCAAGTGCACACAGAGCAGCGAAATGAGCCAGATTTTCATTCTGTTGTGGTTGACTTTTCTGCAAATGTCCAATCCTGCTGTTCCCCAAACTTGGCATGAATAGAATGATGTGTGGGTAAACAAGGCCTCTTGCCCCATGAGTAATCTCAGGCCACTTCTTTATCTCTGGGCACTAGGCAAGGATTTATGAGGTAAGGAGATCTTGTCTACACACAAATAACCTAATAAATATCATCACAGGGCGCCAGACACTTGTCAGGCCCCAGCTGTGGCACACGCACTCTTCACCCTGCCCTTCATGCCCTCACGTGGCTTCTGGGAAAGCGGTGGACTGCTGGGTCACACGAGATGTGAACCTCAAACGCGTCCCCATGCTCTCGTGTGGCACCTCAAAGCCCAGGCTTCATGGCAGGTAGACATGGGCTCTGATCCGAGTTCTGCCTCCCGCTACTTGCGTGACCTTGGGCAGTTCATTCCCCTTCTCTGCTCCTCATCGTGGAGCTGATCATAGAACCTCCTCATGGGAACAGCCTGGTGACAAAATGAGATGCTGCCTGCGAATCCCCCGACAGTGCTTCCCACAGGAGGGTGGGCACGTGGCATCGCTGCCTGGTAACGTGGCTGGTGCACTTGGTTTTTGCGGGCTCCTAATCGATGCCAGCCCCCTCCCTGTGTGTAAGCACTTTGCACACGTGAGCTCACACGTCACAGCAGCCCTGTGAGGTAGGCACTGCTGTTACTCCCGTGCCAAAGATAAATAAGCAGGCACAAAGAAAAGTGACTTGTGCAAAGTCTGCAGTTCCCTTCCAGCAGTGGCTTTCTGCCCAACTCTGGCTGTAGGGCCTGTGTTTTTCCTCCCTCTGGGACTGCAAGCCACTCACCCTTCTGGCATCCTGTGTCCAGGGTCCTATGAAGCATAAGGCTCAGGGGAGCTCAGGGTGAGCAGTTGGGTCAGGCTGGGACTTCTACGGCAAAGGCCCATGGGATGCAAGGCGTTGTATTCTGTTCCAGACCACTGAGCAGCTGCCTTTGATTCATGCAGGGTATGACGCCGCTGATGTACGCCTGCGCAGCTGGGGATGAGGCCATGGTGCAGATGCTGATCGATGCTGGGGCAAATTTGGAAATCCAGGTTAGCAAGCCCCAGAGTCCTGTGCCAGCCCCTAGGTCGGCAAGACCACCCCACGGTCTCTGGCAGCCAGGGTGTTGTAGATGTGTCTCAGGAGAGTAGAAACACAAGATGCATGGAGGCCATAGCAAAGAAGGGCTTCCGCAAGATGGGGGCTTTCTCTGAGTGCGGAAAGCAGAGAATGGCCCGGATTCTGTTTCTACAGAACCTTTCCCCTTGCCAGCCTAATCCCAGGTCATCCCTATTGTACCTAAATACCTCTCACTCTGCCACAAAGTGGTCCCTGAGCCACAAAGTGGTCCCCCTCTGCCGTCTTTTGCCCAGCGCACACATCATTCATTGAGCATGTACCGTTTCCTGTAGAGCCTTATCCACACAGCGCTCCACGCAGACATTACCAATGGAATGAGGAAAGCTTGATGGACCCCTGTTCACCATCCCTGCAGGGTATCCCCTTCGTTAAGGTGCCTGTGTCACCTGCCCAGGAATGTTACCTGCCCAGGAAACATTGCTCATTTGTTGTGTTTTCCAGGTTCCAAGCAACTCTCCCAGGCACCCTTCCATCCACCCCGACAGCCGGCACTGGACCTCCCTGACGTTTGCCGTGCTGCATGGACACATCTCTGTAGTTCAGGTGAGCTCCTGCCAGCTGCACAGCATGTACCCTGCTTTCCAGATGGGCTGGGCCCCAAGCATAGCCCCGGTCCCACGGGAGGGAGCAGCTGCCTTAAATCAGACTTCAGAGACACTGTTCAAGGCCTGCTCCCACCCGGTTTGCCTCAAGAAAGGAGTTAGTGCAAGGACACATGTGGGATTGTTGGAAATGAGACCAGACCCACGCAGCACAGGGTCAGGCATCCTCTCTCTCGGTGTCTCAGCACGTGCTGGGGCTTCTCTGCATCTCACCTCCAGCCGTCTTTCTGACCGTTTGCCTTCCACCCAGTCCTGTGTTCCATGGCAGAGCTGGCTCTGTATCATGGTGTCCTTCCTTCTCTGCCCCCTCTCTATGAATAGGCTTAGTCTCTCTGTTTCCTGGTTCCTGAGAGGGGACATCCTTGCATACCTTGGCCTGGAAAGCCTGGCTGGCGTGACAATGGCATGGGGGTTCTGAGTGGAGGCTGTGAGCAGAGCAGCTTCTCCCGTCACCAGCAGACACACCGGCCACACACCACCAACTCCCAGGTCCTCAGGTCCCCGGGGTCTGCAGAGTGCGATAGCACTTCCTCGTGGAAGTCCATGTAATGGTCTCAGCCCTGCTAGGTCGTGAGGCTTCTAAGGGCACTGATCATATCTCCAGTATTCTGTTTGTCAACACAGCCCTGACCTGGAGTTGGGATTCTGAAGATGGTCATTACCCAGCTGGCTGCCTCCCCTGGCCTGCTTTGCAGTCACCACCTTCATGAGCACCTGGCCAGAGGGCCTGTGGGCTATGCCCTGGGCTCACCTGGACTGGTGCCCAGTTTCATCCTGTCGGGCAGGCCTCCTCCTCCACAGCCTCAGTGCTGCCCAGGCAGTGGGAATGACTGGTTTATGATTGATGAGCCTCCAGCCCCCCACACACCCTCAGGTGGATCTGAGAGTCACCTCCCCTGCCCCAGGGCCAGGCAGGTCCAGCCCACCTGGACCTACTTGGTATCTGTTAACCCTGCCCCATGCGTCCCCTGAGAGCCTGCCCTTGCTGGAGCAAGGAGAGGCCATCTGTTATCATCCTGGACAGTGACGTTCTGCCCAGCTCCCCCACTTGCCAGCCTGGGGTGGCTCTGAACCCCTCCACAGAAGAGCCTAAACCCCTGCTATGGAGCCCGTGATGTGCTGGGCATTCCTTCATTTAATCTCAGCAACGCCGCGACAGACCACTCCTCCCACTTTGCAGTGGAGGAGCCTGAGGCTCAGAGCGTTGAAGTTCTTGCCCCAGTCGCTCGCTGCTCAGAGGCCAGCACTGCAACCCCTCTTTCTAAACCTGCCATTTCCCAGGGCTTCACTTTCCCCTGTAGGTCAGGTCTGCCCGTCAGTGTGAGTCCTTTGAAAGGTAGCTGAAACCAGGAGTTTCAGTTCTTTTTTTCTTTTTAAAGAGAGAGAGGGACAGTAAGGGGGGGGGAGAATCAGTATTATTTAGCTTTTCATTGGCTTTGGTTGCTCTGACACTTCACTGTGTATGTAGTGCTGGGGTTCGAACCCGTGTCCTCATGCATGCCAGGCAAGCACCTTAACCGCTGAGCTTCCACTCCAGCCCCCGGAGTTTCTGTTCTTTGACTACCAGGATAAGCCATGCCTTGATCATATGCCTGGGAGAATCGTCCCCCAGACCCTCCTCTGGCCCTTCCCAGCCACTCCCTGTGCACTGAGTGGTGTCCTTCCTGTGCCCTGGCAGTTGCTGCTGGACGCTGGTGCCCATGTGGAGGGCTCGGCAGTGAACAGTGGTGAGGACAGCTATGCGGAGACACCCCTGCAGCTGGCCTCTGCGGCTGGTAGGTACCCTACTGCCCTGCCCTGCCAGGCTTCCCATTGCTGGGGGGCTCCATCTACCTCCCTTACCTCCCTGCATGTGGTCAAATGCCAGGGTGGGCATCTGACCACATGCTCCCTTGGGGGGCCCTTGCAATCCCTCCATGGCCACTGGGGGCTTCCCCTCACCCCCACCCAGCAGTGTTTCTGCTGAGCATGGTGCCCAGATGGAACCCAACAGGGCAGGGAGACCAGGAGGGTGGCGGTGCAGGACTCAGCTGGCTTCCTCCCCTGCCTCCCTCTCACCCGTGCTCCATCTCCCCCAGCACAAGCAGCGAGCAAGGCTCCCAGGCCCACGTTAGAGTTCAGAGTTCACAGAGCCCCTCTCCCCCTTCCCCTTTGCCTTGGCATCCCTGGTCAGCACCATCTCACCGTCCCTGCCATTGGCCATCTTTCAGGGAACTACGAGCTGGTCAGCTTGCTGCTGGGCCGAGGCGCCGACCCCCTCCTCAGCATGCTTGAGGCCAACGGCATGGCCTCCTCCCTCCATGAGGACATGAACTGCTTCAGTCACTCTGCTGCCCATGGCCACAGGTACCTGCGCCCAGGGTGCCTGTGCCACATGACCTGGGGGCACTGAAATAACCTCGAGGCAGCCTTGACTCCCCAGTGGCAGCAGAAGAGCAGCCTCTCCAGAAGCCAGGGCCTGTGTCAATGAGAAAGATACTGGGGGCCTGGGGACACTGGTGGTGGATGGCTTGCAGAGGCCCCGAAGCTGTGTCCTGAGCCTGGATCTGGGCAGGCAGTCCTGTTTTCCAGTAGAAGGCTACAGTTGCAGCTGCAGGGCCTGCTCAGGACCACTTCCCCTCCTGTGCTTGGTGGCGGTTTGGGGGTACCCCAGGGACTTTCACAAAGCACCTGCTCAGCCATGGAGAGGCTCCTGGTGGCTCTGCAGGAAATCACATCCTGCTCCAGAAACAGATGGTGGACCTGCCCGGGGTTCTAACAGCATCAACAGGTTAGCAAGTACTAGGGGTCACAGGAAAGCAAGAGGTTAGTAGAGGGCAGAGAAGGGGCCAGAAAAGGGCTGTGGACAGGACACCTACCTGCGACTCCCAGGTGCCTTCTCACCTCGAGACTGTGCATCTGTGGTGCCCTGGCCCCAGAGCTGCCCCTCTGCACCTTCTTCCAGCCCCACCCTCTGTACTTGGCCACCTATTCCACTGCCCCTTCAGGTGCTGTCCTGTCTGTCACCGCCTGGCCTCTCTGCCCCAAGTGCAGTTGCTTGCTTCTCTGCCTGTCTCTCTGGGACACAGACCCTTGGGGCAGGCATTCTGGCCAGTTTACCCTTATATGTCACTACCTGACATGTAACCTCCAGAGCTAGCAAATCTCCAAGTGAGGAACTGTCTACAGCCACCTGGCCCTTTGGAGATGACCCTGGTCCTTCTGGGTGGCCTCTGGGCTGCGAGCTTGGGAGAGGGGTGGAGGAGGCCCAGTCCCCAGGTGACTTTTGGGTCCCACTGTGCTGCAGCCACCCTGGAATTTTAGGCCACAGGATGTGACAGGAGAGGGCTGGGTCTGCACTGCTCTCAGTGTGGCCCTGAGCAAGACATGGTAGTCGCCTGTAAGGGGAGATGCCGTGGGATCTCTCAGGGCTGAGTCAGCAGTACATGGAAGGGTGCTCTCGACCCTCACGTTTGCATCCGTGTGATTCCATGTGACTCCCTGTTAGCAGGGAGGAGGATGAGCGTAGACAGAGCAGGCCCGTCCTGTTGCAGACACGTTCACGTGTGCTGCTGCCCCGGGTCAGGCTCTGCTGCATCCAGTGCCTTTGTATCAGCTTTACATCAGTCCCTGGAGCGGGTGATACCAGTGCCCTGTCCTACAGGTGACAAAGAGCCAGGGCTCAAAGAGGTGCCACAGCCTATGTGAGATCACACAGCCAGGATGGCAGGGCCATCCTCAGTAATGGCAGGACAGAGAAGGGTGAGGTCCCTTGTGCCATCCATTGTCTTTTGCAGGTGCCTGGAGATGGGGATTTCTGGGAGCTGTGACCCACCTGGCTAGGAGGGAAGGCAACAATCCCTTTGAGCCCTCAGTGCCCCCTGTAGCACCCATGTGGACCATGGGGCACTAGAAGGCAGCTCAGGTGGGCACTGTCCACCACGTAGGGGACCTCATCCTCTGTCACTTGGCCCACAGGAATGTCCTGAGGAAGCTCCTGACTCAGCCACAGCAGGCCAAGGCAGATGTGCTGTCCCTGGAGGAGATCCTGGCTGAGGGCGTGGAGGAAAGTGACACATCGAGCCAGGGCAGCGGCAGTGAGGGGCCCATGCGGCTGAGCAGGACACGCACGAAGGCCCTGCAGGAGGCCATGTACTACAGCGCCGAGCATGGCTACGTGGACATCACCATGGAGCTGAGGGCGCTGGGTGAGGCCCTGTGGCATGTGCACACACGTGCAAACGCGTGTAACGTGCATGCCTGTGCGTGGGCACACTCACCCGCTGCTGCTCTCCGGCAGGCCAGAGAGCTGGGTCTGCAGACTTGGGCCTCAAGGCAGCACAGGGCAGTGGCTGGGACATGTCCGCTGCCTGACAGGACAGGAGACGCCCTGGGCCTCAGACGGCCCCTAGCAGTGAGAAGCCAGGAGGTCACAGCCCCGTGCCTTCTGGTGCCTCTGGCCCACCCTCCTCCCTGCTCACAGCCCAGGAGCAGAGAGCACTGGGTACCTCAGTGGCACCCTGAGGATGTGCACAGAGACCTTTGCTCCTTGGATCTACAAGTCAGTGGACTTTTTTGTGTCCTCCAGGAGGCTAATCAGACAGACAGACAGACAGGCCAGGTGCTGTGTTAGCTGCCCACCTTGCAACACCTGAGTCCCAGTTGCCTCTTTCTCCATGCATTTGGTGCTCATGATCCTCAGCTAAGAACAGATGACATCACCCAGAGCACAAGGCACGGGGCCCACTGTGAGCGCTTAGTCCATGACAGCAGTGTTGTTGTCTGGCACAACAATGCCCTTGGGCCTTTCTAATCCAGTCAGGCTGGGGGATGAGAAGCTATCACTCTGATCCCCAGGGATTCGATTGCTTCTTTCTTGAACTTCAGGTAGCAGTGTTAAGTTACTCTGTGTCCCCTCTGACACTCCAGGGGCTGGGAAACAGTCATTACATCCCCCAGATGTGCACTGATCTACCGTGAGCTGGCTGGTGGGAGCCCCTCTGGGATAGGACAGGGTTCTTTTCAGGCTGGGGTCATGTGTCCCTGAGTTACCTGCATATTTTCTGGGCATCCAAGTCCCCCTGGCCACCCCTGCAGAATTAGTGGATCTTCCCCAGCAAATAATTCTAGAGGCCAATGAGCAACAGGGCAAGAAATCCACAGGCCAGGCTGTGGACTCCTAGAGCTTGGGTTCCTGCACTTGGGCTGAAGCTATTCCTCCAGCTCATGGATGAGAACCTGAATGACCCTCTGGCTGGCCAGCGAGGCCTCGCAGAGAGAATTAGTACTCTCATCATGTGGCCACTCTGGGAGGGCCACTCAGCTCACAGGGATGGGGCAGGTGGCATGTTGAGAGCCCCCCAAAGGCTCTGCGCAGGAATGCCTTGCGAGGTGACACCTACCCTTCCCCGCCTGGGCAGGCGTCCCCTGGAAGCTGCACATTTGGATCGAGTCTCTGCGGACCTCCTTCTCCCAGTCGAGGTACTCAGTGGTGCAAAGCCTGCTGCGGGACTTCAGCTCCATCAAGGAGGAGGAATACAATGAGGAGCTGGTGACTGAGGGTTTGCAGCTCATGTTTGACATCCTCAAGACCAGCAAGGTGAGTGGGACCAAGCAGCCGCACCCCAGCACCCAGACTTGCACAGCCCGGCTGCAAGGGCAGAGGTGTGGATCTGTCTGGGCCGCTGGAGGGAGAGGCTTCTCCAGCCAAGCCAGTTCCGGCAGAAATGAGACAGTGTCTGCTCTAATCCTGGCCTGGACATTTGAACTAAACCTGACCTATCCACAGCGGTACAGAGGTGGCCGCAGTGGTGAGCTGAAAGCCCTCTCCCCTCCCACAGAACGACTCGGTCATCCAGCAGCTGGCTGCCATCTTCACACACTGCTACGGCAGCAGCCCCATCCCCAGCATCCCAGAGATCCGGAAGACCCTGCCAGCCAGGCTAGGTGAGGCCTTGTCCTTTCCTCCTCCTCACTGTCCTCCTCTTCCAAGTGCCAAGGTCCTGGCCTTGGGTCCCCACCCATTAGCACGCCTAGGACCCCTTGAGGTGGCGCCTCCGCCAGCTTCCTGTCTTACCCTTTCACAGACCCTCACTTTCTGAACAACAAGGAGATGTCAGATGTGACCTTCCTGGTGGAAGGAAAGCTGTTTTATGCACACAAAGTCCTGCTGGTGACAGCTTCTAACAGGTAGGCAGCCCCAGCTCCAGTCAGCTGGTTTCAGATTCGAGGTGGCAGAGGAGCTGGAGGAGAGATGCCAGAGCAGCCGCACCCTGCAGCCTCTGCCCCACCACCGCAGATCCCGTCCACCCCCGGATGCCTGAGGCGGGTTGGATAGAGGGCCCGGAGCACAGTGGCGGGGGGAGTTGGAGGTGAGGGGTTGTCCTTTCCGGCCAGCCCAGTGGCTGCTTCTGGAGTGAAGAGGCAATGTCCCCTATGGTCCTCAGGCCACTGCCTGGGGGAGGAGCAGCAGGACAGCTGTCAGCCCAGGATGATGTAGAATGTCACTTGCCCCAAGTTATTTTGGGAACTGTGCAGTCATTTTAGTCTCTGTCTTCCAGTCACTGGTCAGGTGACAGATGGTGCCTGAAGCGCACTGTGATGGAGTGACTAAAAGTTCTGGTCAAGCCTTTCTTGGTTTCATCCTTTTTGCTCTAGGTTCAAGACACTAATGACCAATAAATCAGAGCAAGATGGGGACAGCAGCAAGACCATTGAGATCAGCGACATGAAGTACCACATTTTCCAGGTGCGTGAGCCTCAGGCCTGCGCTCTTTGTCCCTCTGGGCTCAGGCACAGCTGTGGGTTGCCCTGCTCACCCCTTCTGCCCCCAGTGCCCTCTGATTTGCTGAGTCAGGGGTCAGGTGAGAGCATCTAGGTCTTCCCTTATGCCAAGGGGCCATCCCAGTGCAGGGCTGTGGCTTCAGAGCCTGTCTCATAGGTCCTGAGCCATCTCCAGACAGGCACATGCCACGCATGTGCTACGTGGGGCCTTGGATCCCAGTGAGCTCCCAGCAAGTGCGCGTCCTTGGGCCCCACCCCAGGCTGCTGCCTCAGGGCCTGCACCTTTACAAGAGGCCTCGGTGGATCGCCTGCGCGGTGCAGCTGGGAAAGGCTGATGTGGGCTGGCTCTCCTTTCCCCAAGCATCGACCCCAGCCCCCCGGCCAGGAAGCAAACACTGAGGACCTGTCCTGGTCATAGAGGATCAGGCTCGGGGCTCTGCGGGACGCGAAAGGCTATGTGACAACACCCCAGTCCAGGCAGGCAGGGTCTGGAGGACAAGCTCTGGCTGGCTGAGCTCCTTCCAGGAAAGTGGAGGCCACAGGTTTCCAGGCTCAGGGATTCAGGGATGGCCCCTCAGGTCATCAGGGTTTGAGGCCAGGAGGGTTAGTGATTAAGGACAGAGATGACAGGAAGCACAGGGGGCCACCGCAGAACAGCTTATTTCCTTTACCAGGCTCCCTTTAGTCACTTCTTTAGTGTTTAGCCATGTACGGGGACAATAAAGGACAGCACAGGGTCTGCACCTGCAGCCGTCAGGCTTTGAAATACACGAGAACTGCAGCGGGGGACGGAGTGACAGTGCCCAAGCATGGGGAGCTAAGGGGCACTTCCTGAGGTCTCAAGGACTCAGGGGCTTTGGGTGGCAGGAACAGCACATGCAGAGTCCCAGAAGCCAGAATTCATGACATGGTCAGTTTAGAACTACCAGGAGTGGGCTGAGGCACGAAGACCTTGAACTTTATAAAACCCAGGAACTCAGGAAGCTCCGAAAGGCTTCACGCAGGGAAGAGTGAGCTGGCTGTCACCACCGTATCCTGGTCAGGTTCTAAGTGCTTTCTTTGCTCCTCACTTAAGCCTCACGTCACAGCCCCAGGGGACACAAGTATATTATTATTCCCTTTTGGAAGAGGCAGTCAAAGGCACAGAGAAGTCGAGTATTGGCTCAGTTTACCCAACTGGGAAGTGATAGAGCCAAGACTCAAACTCCAGACATATGCAGTGGTTGAGTTTAGAAAGGTGAGAGAGGATGGACAAGGCGTGGCCCTATGTGGGGCCAGCTAGGAGCCGGGAGGAGGCCCGCAAAGTGCCGATGGTCATCCGGACCAGGGAGCAGCAGTGGGATGTGGAGGGAAGTGGGCCAGGGAGCATGGATAGAACTTGGGACTCAGAAACTGAGGGGGCCGAGGGGACAGCAGGTGGTGTCTCCCCTTCCCTCTTTCTCATCCCTTGGTGAAACTCACTGGGCGGGGATGGCCTCAGACACTTGTTTGTTCCAGAAGCCCAAAGTCCAAGTGAGCTGAAGCAAGCGGTGGAGTCATGAGCAAGGGCAGGAGGCAGTTCCCAGAGGAGAGGCAGGGTTGGTGGAGAGTGGGGACAGGGTGACACTGCTGGGAGGAGAGAACATGTGGGGCTGACTGCCCATCAAAGCTGCTGTGCTTGCCTGCTGGGCCAAGGGAGGGCGTCTGTGCCAGGCTTAGCACCCCCTGGGTGACTTCTCAGGGTCGGTTAAGAGGGTTCATGGGAACAAGGCTAGCATTCGTGGCACACATGGGCTCTGGAAGTACCACCTCCTCCCTAGCTGCTGAGGTCCTGCAGCCTAAGCCACCAATCCAGCATCAAGGTTTCCTACCAGAGCCTGGATGATTCAGAGCAGCCCCCAAGTACCTAGGTGGCTGTCATAGCACTGAGCTGGAAGGAGGGAGGTCATAATTGTCTGTTTTCTGGTGGAAGAAACAGGAGACCTGAGGAGATGTAAGCAATGCTGCCTGATATAAAGATAATCCTGGTCAGATTTTTAAAAGGCTAAACTAGCTGAGTGAGGTGGGGCATGCCTGTCTTCCCAGTAATTGAGGAGGCTGAGGCCAGAGCATCACAAGTTCAAGGCTAGCCTCAGCAACTTAGACCTTTTATTTAACATAAAAGGACTGGGGATGTAGCTCAGTGGAAAGTGTTCCTGGTTCAATCCTCAAGACCACCCTCTAACAAAAGGCTAAATTAATTTTATATATATATATATACACACACATATATATATATCGCCAAAATGTGCAATTACTGAGGTATTTCATCCTAGGTTTTCAAAATCCAATGTGTATTTACACAGCACATCTTAATCCAGGCCACTCACATCTCAAATGCTTGGAAGCCACATATGGCCAGGGCTAGCATATTGGGTGGCACAGGTCTAGAGACTTGCCAAGGTTACTGTCAGCTAAACCCAGGCTTTGAAGGACAGCCCAGAAGGCCCCAACCCTGCCATTCTGATGTGGCTTCTGCTGTGCAGTCTCCTGATGGCCCAGCCAGTGCAGAAAGAAAACCTGCACTCAGTCTGCAGCTGGTCCTGCCTATGGCAGCTCCTCTGGCAGCTCTTTGGGCAGGCTGCCTGCTTTGGGAGGCAGGTGACCCGCATCTGAGGGGCGGCCAGGCCATCCACCCAGCTCAAAGTGAGCAGTTCTGACCTGTTTCTGTGGGCCGTATGCAATGGTGAGACTTCAGGGAGAGCCACGCACCACTGCTGGCAGGGCCCTGCAGAAACTGCTCCCAAAAGCCAGCAGGAGGTGGCCTTCCAGGCTGGGAGGGAACCCCAAGCTGGCTGCTGAGATCTCTGGCCCAGGCTCTTGCCAAGGCAAGGGGCTGCCCTGAGGCCTCCCTTAGCAAAGAATCCTTGAAGAATGGGCTCTCATGCCCACCTACCTTGTCCCGGTCCAGAGCAAGGAGCATCTAGGGCCTGTGCTTTGTCCTCCTGGCACGGCCACTAGACATCCAGCACAGGAGGACTGAGGCACCCACCACCCTGAGGGTCAGACATTTGAAGTAGAATTGTAAGACAGCTGCACAGGCTCCCTACAGGTCTGCGACAGGCCTGGGGCTGACATCTCCCAGTACCTGGCCCAGGCTGGCAGATTGCGCCTCTCTGCACCGCTGGGCTTTCTCCCAGACCCTCTGGTGCCTCTTCAGCCTGAAAGCCAATCCTAGCAGAGCCCAACCATGCCGGCTGGAGCCATGTTTACTTAGGGGCTTGCCAGCGCCTCGCTGGGACTGTGTCTTCAGCCAGCCAGAGAGAATTGTTTTTCTTTTTTCCACTGGGAACCTCATTGGGCTCCAGTGTGATGGCAGAATTTGTAACTCAGGTTTAAGAACTAAATATAGCTCCCCATCCTGTGGTGTGGCGGAACACTCCCCCACCCCGTTCCCGAGAGCCCCGGGCAGGGCTCAGGCAGGCAGTGAGGTGGGTTCCAGGCTAGGGCCTGCGCTCTGCACCTTGTTTTTAGGGGAGCAGATCTGCCAGGGGGTCCAGATGTGTCCTTCTCTGAGACTGGCCTGTTAGACAGTTGCCCCTCAGAGACTCGCCTCCCTCCTGGACAACACAAGCCCTGAGCAGTGTGGGGCCTGGTGAGACGGGAGAGCCCTACTGTGGAGCCAAAAGGCCCAAGTGACGAGGGCCAAGTCCTCTTCTCTCCAGGGCTCACAGAGTTGTCATGAGGATGGAAGGGAAGCTCCTCTGGGATAGGAAGGAGCTCGTCAAACCAGGCAGGAGTTGGGAGAGGGTCTTGGAGTTGGCATTTCAGGGAAAACACTGCACTTCAGAGTTGAGTCTCTCACCCTGAGCAGAAGAAAGTGGTGGGAGACTCAGGGGACGCAGAGGGACAGGAGGGCCCAGCTGGAGTGGCACCCCGAGGGCTGGGCTCACGAGGGTCCCCTTCCTTGGCAGATGATGATGCAGTACCTGTACTACGGAGGAACAGAGTCCATGGAGATCCCCACCACTGACATCCTGGAGGTGAGCAGGGCCAGTGTCCCTCACCCTCTGTGCACCCATAACTGTCCAGTCCCAGACAGCTGTAGGTCTCAGCCCCACTCTAACAAACAGCATCTGGAGGGGCGAGCAGGGGAGGTCTTCTGTGAGGGCCTTGTGCTTCCCTGTAGGGTCCTTCTTCTCATTGCCAAGGACATTCTGGGACTGGGAATTGCATATAGCACTGAGCCCACAGGTCAGAAAAGGATACCCCGGTGGGCTGGGTCAGCTGAGAGGTCCAGATGGGGGCTCGGCCTCTCACTCAGCTGGCCACCCGGGGTCCTGGCCAGCAGCTCATGTAGAGGAAGCATGTGACTCAGTCCTGACATCACTTGTCATCTATACTGTATCACCCACTTGTCCCCACTAATGCCCAGATGGCCTAGAGCAGCACCAAATCCAGGTAATCATCTCCCCACAACCAGACTCAACGCGGGAGGGAGGAAGCAGGGCACGCATTCTGACACCTGGGCCACAGGCCTGGTCACCAGTACCCAAGGACTGCTTTGCATCCCTGCCAGCTGCTGTCGGCCGCCAGCCTATTCCAGCTGGATGCCCTGCAGCGGCACTGTGAGATCCTGTGCTCCCAGACGCTCAGCGTGGAGAGCGCCGTGCACACCTACAAATACGCCAAGGTGAGCCTTGGGGACATGAAACTACCTCCCAGTTACAAACTACTCCACCAGCCACCTCGCTCTGCAGGAAATGCAGGTGGCCACTGCAGGAAAGGCAGTGGAGGGGGCTGCAGTGTTAGCCGCGACCCCTCTGTAGCCTGCACCACTGCTTCCCAGCAGCTTGGAGTGGCACTTGAAAGCCGGGTGCACCCGTTCACATTCCAGCTCTGTGGCCCAGGCAGGTAACTGGGCCTGAGTCCCATTAATTCCACAAGTGTTCACTTAACTTCCTCCCCCACCAGCCCGCCGTCTTCCGCATTCCAGCTAACAACACTGTCATCTGCTTAAACTCAAAACTCATTAGGTATATTTGATTTTTGAAAACCTCCCACATCTGGGTCATCTACCTCTGAAAGACATCAGGAGACTTCCCTCCATCTCCTGTGCCCACCCACAACCTTCATTCCATCTCAGTCAGTTGCATCGGCCTGGCCCCCCTACGTCCTTGCCTGCGTCCGCAATCCACAAGGTTCTTTTGAAAGTCCAGAGACCACATCACCCCTCTAGGGTTTCCCACTGCTTGCAAGCTAAAGAGCCATTCCTCACCATGCTTGACCATGTCCCCAGGACCCATATCCTCCACCCCCCTCACTTGACACCATGCCAGCAGCTTGAGCCTGGCTTCTTTCTCAGCTCTCCCAGGTCTCCTGTAACAACCATTCCCTCTTCCTGTAAAGCTCTTCCCCAGAGCACTTCCCAAGTCCAGCTCTTTGTCTTCATCAGTGGATGTCCCCAGGCCTCCCGCAAGCCACCCCCACCAGTCACTCCAGGTCACCAGTTTTTATCTCCTTCACAGCTTAAGCTGTCTGCAATTACCTTACTTATCTGGTTGATTCCTGGGGTTGTGTCTCCCCCACACCAGAGCATTAGCTTACCGAGCCTTGCAGAGTGACCTCAGCACTGCTGCCCAGTGCCTGGACCAGAGCCAGCAGCTGATGCAGGTTGAATTAACCATGCCTGAGCACCCACCAAGTGAACACGAATGTGCTAGGCCATGTGCCGGAGACTGGACAGTCCCTGCCCTTAGGAAGGAAGCTTCCAATCCAGGGGGGCTGACTGCCATTCAACAGGGGTGACACCATGTGACATAGGCAAAGAAAACAACCGCAGCCATGAACAATGCTTCAGTAATATTCTTGGTGGCACAAATGGGACTTGAACACCAATGGGAACCGTCCCCAGGAGTTGCTTATGGAAGGCACTCAGATATGGGGGAGGTGGCATCAAGATAAAGACAGGGTACACCTCCGCTGGAGCCAGGGCAAACTTTAAGCTAGGTCTTGGCCTTGAGTTGGTGACATCTAGGGGTGAGGATGTGGAGTAGTTTCAGGTGGACTATGCGAGGACTGTGGCCTCACCCTCCTCTCCCTGCCCACAGATCCACAATGCCCCAGAACTGGCCCTGTTCTGTGAGGGCTTCTTCCTCAAGCACATGAAGGCCCTGCTGGAACAGGACGCCTTCCGACAGCTCATCTACAGCCGAAGCAGCAAAGTACAGGGCCTGGACCCGCTGCAGGACCTGCAGAGCACCCTGGCTGAGCGTGTGCACTCTGTCTACGTCACTTCCCGGGTGTGAGGCAGGGTGCGGGAACAGCCGACCAGCACCAGAGGGGTGCAAAAAGGTGCCAGGAACAGGACCACCAAGACCCTGGGGAGTAGACACAGGCCCTCCTGGAGCCAGGCTTGTGGGGCCATTTCCCCTCCTTCCCCAGACACCCACTCTGGTGGTGGCAGATCCTTAGGATGTACCCTGAGCCCACCCATCATGCCAGGCAGCCTCAGCCCTCTACCCCTGAACTAACTACTTGTTCAACCAGTGAGTGGCAAAGGGGTGTGTGGCACATCTCTGTGCTTTCACCTTGAGGGCCACCCGGGCACCTGATGCATGCCCTCTCCCCTCAGCTCAGGAACAGGTTCTTATCTTGCTCCATGCTCTACCTACCCCTAGGCCTCAGTACTAAGCTCCGGCCATCCCAGCCCCAGCCAGGACTGTGGGTGTCCTGATGAATGTATAGAATGTAGCCTGTGAGACCCAGCCATTCAGTGGAAAACCTGGCGTGTTTTCCTAAACGTCAGAAAGGCTGCCCAAATTCCCACACCTGCCCTCCAGGCTGTGCCTTTGACAGGCTTGGCAGGGGGCCTGCTGTGAGTCTCTCATTTTCTGTGGCGTCTGGGCCTATGGAGAACCTTGCTTCAGGAGGCCAGGCTGCTGGCAGTGCAGTGCAGGAGCTTAGTGGCCTCTGCTGTGGCTGCTGTTAGGGTCCAAAGTAAAGGGGTGGAATCTGGAACCAGGCCTACATCTAGGCTGCCTGTTGCTCAGGCAGCAGCACCTACTCATCCTCCCTGGCTCAGCCTCTCAAATGAAAGGTTCCTTTAACTCAGGACTAGAGAGCAGGCCCACTTCTCACTGTGGCTCTTGGGCATAAAGGACAGGGCGGTGGTGGGAGGGCTGGGGGGAAGGCCCTTCCCCATGCAGCTTCCCAGTTTGGGGCGCTCCTGGGGTGGAGACAGTGGGCCCCACCACCTGGCCTGTTTATAGACCAGACAGTGGGGCAGCGTCAAAGACAGCTTGCTCAGGGTGGAGCCTGGCTGCACCTTAGAAACTATTTATTCATCAGAAGCCCCAGGCGTCCTCAGGAGATGTCACTTTGCTCATCCTGAAAAGCCCCTGGGGGCTTGCAATCCTAGAAAATATTTTCAACTAGCTGCTTGAGCTGGATGTACAAAGGAACAGGTGTTATTTTATTGCTGTAATATTGTATGATACAGTAACTGTATATTAATGTCACTTATTGTAAATGTACCATGGTTTTATTAACAATAAACACTCATTAACAGTGACTTTGGCCTCACTGCTCTGGGGAGAGGGTTGCTCAAAGTCAGAGCTGGGGACAAGCCTTAGGGACCAGTGAAGAGCCCAGAGCTGATTTCCTGCTCCTCAGGGCTCCTGGTCTCTGGGTGGGAAAGAACCCCCTTCCAAAGCAGTGCTGTGGCCACACTCACTGACCTCCAGATCGCAGATTCACTCTGTCCCTGGCTGGGTCTTGGTTTCTTCACCTGTAAAATGAAGTAGATGATTAAGCACAGATGTGCCACTAGACTGGACAGGAGCCAGACTGAGGAGTAGGATAGCTATGGGGGCTTTCCGGACCTGGGCCCAGGCCCTTCCTTGGTGGGTTGCAAACCTGTGCCCAGCCCACACCACATGGCCAGAGGCACTCCTCCATGAGGCCTGGCCTGGTCAGAGGTACCTGTCCCTGGGGGTGGGGGCTGCTGCCAGCAGGCTTTGCAGAGCCCCCGTGGGCTGTCCAACTACAGAGACCCTGGCAGAGATAATGGAAGCAGTATATTAAGTCACTTAGGCCCAAGGTTTTTCTAGGACCTGTTGTAGTCTTAGGTACAAATTCCAGGCAGAACTGTTTTTTAAAAATGTTCCACAGTTAAGGTAGAAAGAAAAACTCCTAAGGTCATTGGGAACCTGACCCAGAGTGTCTGTGGTTCAATAACACACCAGGATTCAGAGTGGGGACAACAACCACCTCCAGGAGTCAGTCCTGGGAAAGGCCCATTTCCTGGCTTTGCTAAGGAAGGGACCAAGCAGGGTAGCTTGAGGTCCAGCCTGGGGCCCAGCCAGCAGGGTGAGGGAGATCTGCACCATGTGGATCGCAGCGCCCTCTGGGGGCCACGGGAGGAGGCACACTCCTCTGCACCACTTTGCACAGAAGGCCCAGCAAAGCCAGGTGATGAAGGAGCTGTCCCTTCCCAGCACTGGAAATCTGGGGTGGCTACCCTTCAGGAGTCTGTGTCCAACCTCTCCTCCCCCAGCAGGGCCACTTCCAGCCTAAAGGTCAAGGTCTAGTTATGCTCTGGCTCCAGGTGTGGATCAGTGGTTCTCTCTTTGGGGCAGAGGGGTAGGGAGGCTAAAATGTTTATAATAATTAGAAAAATCAGGCATCCCTCCCAGCCACTGGTACTAATGACGATGGAGGTATCTGATCACTTACCCCCCGCAGCAGGATTCCCCGTAATTCAGAGCCACTATTCAAGATCATGGTGGGGCACCTCTCAGCTGCCAGCTTCAGGCCACAGGAGAGCTAGGTTAACTTCTTACAGGAGTCCTTAGGTACCTGGGGCTGAAAGCTTGTTCAGTACACAGGATTCACTCCATCGCCTTGCAATGATGTGGAAGCATTTGCACGCAGGTGCCATGGCCTTCGTCCCTAAAGGAGGTCCCTCTGATGCCAAGGGTGCAGGAGCCTGAGCCATCGTGGCTAACACTAAGACCACCTCCTCCCAGGCTGCTTGGCATCCACGTTCCTTTCTGCACTGTTGCCCCTCCTCACCAGATGTCCCCCATGCCAGATGCATGGTGGTCACAGCTTTCTCAACAGAGCCAGCCAAATCACTGCCAGGAAGCCCAGGCCTCTTCTGCCCCTTGCAGAAACCCTGTGATGTTAAGCCAGGTGTTTGCAGAATCCAGGGCATCCCCTTCCCCGTGGCCTCAGGGCCTGCCTTCCAGCCTGCCCCTCTCCAGGCCCCCAGGCTGCCTGCATGCTGGAAAGATCTCAGATAAGTGACTGTCACCTTGGGAAAATGTAGTCTCATTATTTCTACCCCTCCCCCACTTCCTAGGCTCAGCAACCCCTTTGTGTCTCCTGGTCACTCCTAAGTCCCCTGGGACTATAGCAGGACCAGATGAGCGGTGGAAGCCAGGAAGCAGGCTAGCATCAGCCCCTCCTGGCTTGGGGGTGGGGGAGGCTATTCAGGAATCCTTTGTTCAGGGTTCTCTCAGCCCCTTCTCTGTCCTGGTGACAGCATTCAGAGATGGCCTGAATTCATTTTGCAAGCTTTACAGATGTCACTGTCTGGGGGCCAGATGGTGAGGTCTGGGGGAGGCATGCCCTTTCATTTCAGATTTGAAGGAGAACCCAAGATGGCAACGCAGAGCAGAGCAAAGACCGCTCCCTCTGCAAATAAGAGCCAGGACTCCACAGTCGGTGGGATGCTTATCTTTTTGCGTGCAGGGCAGGGCATTTCGGAAGTTAGGAGGAACCTTGTCCCAAGACACAGAGCTATCGCTCCGACCAGCATGTCCAGCTGCAAGGCACCTGCTTTGCCGTCCAAGGGGACTACAGCTGAGGCTGCGTGCAGAACAGCCAGTCCAGCCGCCTTGGAGCTGGCACGCGGCCGAGTAGCTCCCCGGCTCCATCTCGACAGTGGCACTCGCTATGTGCCCATCACTGTGCTACACTCTTCCTGACCTACTTGGCAACTGCTCCCCTCAGCCAGGAGGTGGTACTAGCCCCCCCCCCGAGTGAGGCCACATACCTGGCATGGTCCACTTTGTTGCTATAACCAAGTGCCTGAGGTTGGGTAGCTTATAAAGAAAATAAGTTTACTTCTACAGTTCTGGAGGCTGAGAAGTCTGGGTTGAGGAGCCACATCTGGTGGGGG
The DNA here is from genome assembly GCA_004027875.1 of Aplodontia rufa. Classification (NCBI taxonomy): domain Eukaryota; kingdom Metazoa; phylum Chordata; class Mammalia; order Rodentia; family Aplodontiidae; genus Aplodontia; species Aplodontia rufa. The sequence continues at coordinate 2,816 of PVKS010023680.1, read as the reverse complement.
TGTACTTGCTGGTAGAGACTCTGCAGAGTCTGAGGAGGTACAGGGCAACATGGCAAAGGGGCTCACCCATGGGACAAACTGGCTTTTATAACAGACTCACTCCTGAGATAACCGTGTTATCCACGAGTGGATTAACCCACTCACCAGGGCAGAGCCCCAACCAATTATCCTTACATTCCATCTCTTCACAGCTCACGATGGGGCTTAAAATTTCAATGCAAGTTTGGTGAACATTTGAACAAAAGTGCCCAAGGTCTCAGTGAGGGCAATCAGGGCAGCACTTACAGGCAGCTGACTCACCCTGCACCAGCTGGACAGGCTGGGGGCTACAGACCCTGAACAAGGGCCTCACCCGGCAGATGATGTGCTCTAACTTAAGCCATCCTAGTCCGACCACCCAGCGTTCAGACTCTGCTGTGGGGCCACACTCTCCTAACAACAGCAGGCTCAGGCACCCACCTGAGAAGACACATGAAAAGTTGCCTTCCTGTGTCCTTTGAGCAGACCCAACAGAAGGGCTGCAGCCGGAAGCAGCAGATCCAGGAAACAAAAGGCCCCATCACCAAGCCAGACTGTCCCAGACAGGAGGCGCAGCAGTCTTAAGGAGAAGCATGGAACCTGCGCTTCTCCTGCTGGGGTGAGTCCCAGGAGATGCATATTTAAGACCCTTGCATCCAGAAGCGTCCCTCTAGCGCCTTCTTTCCATTACACTTCTACCAGCCCAGGTTACACAGCTGAGGAAGTCTATTTGGAGACAGCAGACACCAAACTCCCACCACTTGTGTTACCATGGAAACCAAACATACAACAGAGTATGCATGAAGCCACCAGATTATTTCTGTCCCCAAATAAGATGGACCAAACAACCTGGCAGTAGCTAGGAAGGAAAAGATGTCCAGTTTGCTGACTTCTGGCCCCCACACTGAGACCCTGGTGGTGACCACACCTTTCTCAGTACTTAGCAGTTCTCCCATAGGCTCCTGGGATAGGAGCTCTAGCTCCCTAGCTGCCTACCCTTGGCCTTGACACTCAACTCTCCACATTCTACCAACAGTCAAGATCCACCAAAAGAAACAGCCCAACAAGCAACTTCACAGACACGGATTTCAGAAGCAGCACAGGCAAATGGTCTTGCTAGGAAATTATTTATTAAAAATAGATCTTTATTCCTCCTCTAGCCCCTGCTAGCAAAAGAGCCTCTCCCAACATTTTTTCCCAAATGATGATGTAACAGGTCTGGAGGACTCAGATGTCTCATCTAAATTAAGGGTTCGGGCTTTTCTGGGAGACTGAGGGTGGAAGGCTTGCTGAAGCCAGGAGTGGGATAGGATACCGCATCTGCAAACATGCGTACACATAACAACGGCCTGTCACACACTAGTCTCTGCTGCTCCAGGCCTCAGGGCATTGGGACAAGTCTGTGATGAGAGCCAGCAGTCGACCAGCACCCTCCCGAGTACCCCCCGAGGCTGCACACTGAGAGCCTGGGAAGGCACAGCCAGCATGGCCTTTCCACATGTGGAAGCCAGTCCGAGACACGGCCACAGTGAAATACAAACCTGCGGGGAAAGGAGGGCCCAGGAGTGGGGTTGGGAGAGACGTGCCCCTGCCAGAGGGATGTGCCAGAGGCTGCCCAGCCATCACCCTCGAGGCAGAACCACCGGGAGTCCTTCTGCCTGCAGGTAGGCGGGCACACTGATGAACACAGTCAGGCCCACAGACTGAATTCATGGCCAACTTGCACACTTGCTGGGGCCCCTGTTGTTATTAGCTGTCCTGGCCTGCCTGTCCAGGTTGCCACCCAGAGATGGCTCAGAAAGGCAGGGGACCTCCTCACAGGCAGCCACTGAGACTCAACTTTTTCTTCCTATTTCTTCCGCTTCAGTTTCATATCTTTCCTGTTCTTTATGTCTTTGTTTTTCTTCAACTTCTTGTTCTGTTTAGGTTCTTGTTTGATTTCCAACTTCCTTTTCTTGTCACTGGCGGAAAAAACACCGAGAATAGAAGAGAAACAATGAAGCCACACAGAGCTGAGACTTCTCGGTCTGCTTTGCTTTTGTCTGAAAAACGGTGTCTGCCATCTGCAACTTGACCCAGGCAGACAAAATGCACTCAGCAAACCCATGGGGGGCGTGCGTTGTGCTGCACCCAGGATGTGCCACATACCCAGCACCGAGCTTTGAGTCTGGAGGGGAAAATCCACACCTTAACACCTGAACTCTAGCTTCCTCGCCCCTCCCATGCCTCACCTCAAGAAGCACAAGGTGCCCCTCCCATGCCTCACCTCAAGGTGCCACAAGGGAGAAGCCCTCCCACCACTCAGGTGACCAAGGCAACCAGACATATCATCCAGTGACCCCCAAGACAGTTCTTAACCCAAAGCACGAGGCTCCAAGGAAAGCCCGCTGCCCTTCCTGCTGTGCTGCTGTTATAGAAGAAAACCCGAAGAAGAAACTACTGGTTCCACTGTGCAGGTGGCCACAGGTGCCTCACTCAGACTGGCACAGGCCCTCTCAGCCAGCAGCCACCTTCCAGAGCCTCCAGAGGTGAGCCATCCCCTCCTGGCATTTTGCCCTGGGAACTAATGTTCCCTATGAGGACAATGAGCAGGTGAACCCAGATCATTAACATTAAATGAAGTCCATGGTTTCACCTTTCAACATACTTCTATTATATAAACTACTTTTTAAAAATTTATTTTTATTAGTGCACTATAGTTTTACATAATGTTGGGATTAGCTGTCACATATTCCTAAATGCACACAATTCAGCAATACAATTTCTTCAATATCCGCCCCCCACATCCCTCTATCTCC
>PVKS010023679.1:0-32073 GCA_004027875.1 Aplodontia rufa | reverse complement strand
AAGACTATAAGCAATAACAGATGCTGGAGGTGTTGTGGGGAGATAGGAACACTAGCACTCTGTTAGTGGAATTTCAGACTGGTCAGCCACTCTGGAAAGCAGTGTGGAGAATCCTCAAAAAATTAGGTATGAATCCACCATACAATCCAGAAGTCCTTCTTCTGGGTATTTTCCCAGAGGAGTTAGAATCAGCACTTTACAGCAAGACAGCAAAATCTATGTTCATAGCAGCTCAGTTTACAACAGCTAAATTATGGAACCAACCCAGATGCCACTCATTGGGTGAATGGATCTAAAAACTGTGAGATACATATATATACATAGATATACGTGTGTGTGTATGTATGTACATACATACACACATATATACGTATATATACACACACACATACATATACATACACACATACATATACATATATCATAGATATACATACATACATCTATCTATATATAGAGATACATATATACATCTATCTAATTATATATATATAGCTATATATACATAAATACATACCATAGAGTACTACTCAGCAATTAGAAACAATGAAATTGCAGCCTCTGAAGGTAAAATGGATGGTGATGGAAGAAATTATGTTGAGCAAAGGTAACCAAACTCAGGGAGTCAAGGGTCAAATGCTTTCACTCATTTGTGGAGGCTGGAGCTAAACCCAGGCCTGTGTGAAAGGTAATTAATCTCATATATTTGACCCAACAAAGGCATAGTAACACATAATGTAGGGGATTCATAGAAATGTAGTTGGGGTGGATAGAATAGGTGGGAGAGGCAGGAGGGAGGGAGAATAGGGAAGGATCTAGCAGATAATTCTGGTTCAAATGCATATGCATACCATATCGTTAATTTAAATGCATTTATGATTGTGCAATCACTCAATTCCTTAATAAAATATATTTTCAAAAAAAACAATAGATCAAAGCAAAAATCAATAACAATATTTCTAACCTAAACAATTCTATCAATCAATTGGACTTAACAAACATTTACAGAATATTCCATTCCAAATTGGATGAGTTTACGTTCTTCTAAGCAACACGAAGATCCATTTCCAAAATAGATCACAAAGCTAATCTTAGCAAATACGAAAAAATTGATATAATCCCATGTATCCTGTCAGACCAGAATGGTATATCTCAGCAATTAACAGCGGGAAAAACAATAGAAAATGCATAAATAATTGGAGATTGAATAATGCCTTAAATTAAGAATGGATCAAAGATGAAATGAGAATAGAAATCAAGAAATTCTTAGAAATGAATGAGAAGGATTACACAATATATTGAAATCTATAGGATAGTATGAAAGCATTCCTAAAAGGCAAATTTATAGCCCTGAGTGCCTTCATAAAAAAATCAGAAATCAGCCCAAATTAATTGACTTAAGCTCCAATTCAAATCCTACAACAGCAATAAACCAATCCCAAACCCATCAAAAGGCAAGAAATAACTAAGATGAGAGCTGATATCAAAGAAATTGAGAACAAATATAAAAAAAATCAACAAAATAGTTAATTTTTTTAAAAAAATAAGCTTGACAGACTTCTAGCCAACCTCACTAAAAGAATGAATTGAAGCAAATCAATAAAATCAAAGACAAAAATTGAGACACCACTGACTCAACCAAAATCCAGAGGATTATTAGAACATATTTTGAAAAGATATTCTCTTCCAAGTTTGATAATCTGGAAGAAATGGACAAATACCTACACACATTCAACATTCCCAAATTAACATGAGAGGACATGGAAAATCTAAACCAATCAATCTCAGGTAACTAAATTCAAACTGCAATCAAAGGCCTTCCAAAAACAAAAAGCCTAGGAGCTGATGAATTCTAAGCAGAGTTCTACAAAGACACATCAAGAAAAGACAATTACAGACCAGTTTCCCTGATCAACACAGACAAAAAAAATCATTAATAAAATTCTAGCAAATTATATACAAAATCATATCAAAAAGATAATACATCATGATCAAGTGGGATTCATTTCAGGAATACAAGACTGGTTCAACATATGCAAATCAATAAAGTAATTCTCCACTTAAGCCAAATTAAAGACAAAAACCATATGATCATCTCAATTGTAGCATAAAAGACCTTCAATAAAATTCAACACCTATTTATGCTCAAAACTCTGGAAAAGAATGGGATCAAAGGAAGATACTTTAATTTTGTAAGAGCAATTTATAACAAATCCATAGCCAAAGTTATACTTAATGCAGAAAGACTGAAAGCATTCCCACTAAATTCAGGAATAAGACAAGGCTGTCTACTCTCACCACTCTTAATCTATATAGTCCTTGAAACCCTAGCCAGAGCTATCAGACAAGAGAAGGAAATCAAAGTAATTGAAATAGGAAAAGAGGAACTCCCTTTTGCCAATGACATGATCCTATACCTAGAAGAGCCAAAAAAACTCAATCAGAAGACTTCTAGAGCTTTTAAATCAATTTAGCAAAGTGGCTAGTTACAAAATCAACACTCATACATCAATAACTTTCTTATAATCCAGCAGCAATTCCACTGGAGAAGAAATCAGGAAATCCATGCCATTCACAATAACCTTAAAAAGAATAAAATATTTTGGCATTAAACTAAGAAAGGATATAAAGGATCTCTACAATGAAAACTATAGAACATTAAAGAAATTGAAGACCTGAGTAGATGGAAAAACTTTCCAAGTTCTTGATTAGGCAAAATCAACATAATTAAAATGGCCATTCTGCCAAAAGCCCTATACAGATTCAATGCAATCCCCATCAAGATACCAATGACATTCTTCAAGGATACAGAAGACACAATTTTCAAATTAATTTGGAATAACAGGAAACCCAGAATAGCCAAAACATTACTAAGCAAGAAAGAGGAAGCCCGAGGTATCACAATACCTGACCTGAATTTATACTATAGGGCTATGGTAACAAAACAGCATGGTATTGGTATCAAAACAGACATGAAGACCAATGGAACAGAAAATACCGAGAAAAACCCTTAAATAAATCTTTAACTATCTGATATTTGATAAAGTGGGCAAAAATATAATGTGAAGGAAAGATAACTTGTTCAAAATATGGTGCTGGACAAACTGGACAGCCATATGCAGACAACTGAAATTAGATCCTTATCTATCAAAGTGCATAAAAATTAAATCAAAATGGATCAAAAAATTTGAAATTAAACCAGCAACTATACAATTGCTAGAAGAAAAAATTGGATTAACATTCCATGACACCAGTGTAGGCACTTTTCTTCCTTAACAAGACTCCCACAGCACAAGAATTAAAGCCAAGAATCAATGAGTCGGATGCCATTAAACTGAAAAGCTTCTTCACAACTAAAGAATTAGTCAAGAGTGTCAAGAGAAAACCTACAGAATGGGAGAAAATCTTTGCCTGCTATGCCTCTGACAGGGAACTAATATTCACAATATACAAAGAACTCAAAACAACTGAACATCAAAAGTACAAATAATCCAATTAGTAAATGGGCTAGGGAACTAAACAGAAACTTCTCAACAGAGGAAGTCCAAAAAGCCAACAAATATATGAGAATATGTTCTATTTCACTAGCTATTAGATAAATGCAAATCAAAACTTCACTAAGATTCCACTCACTCCAAGTCAGAGTGGCAAAAATGAAGAATATGATTAATAACAGATGCTGGAGGGGTTGTGGGAAGAAAGGAACACTACCATACTGTTGGTGGGACTGCAAGCTTTTACAGCCACTCCAGAAAGCAGTGTGGAGACTCTTCAAAAAACTGAGGTTGGAACCACTTTATAACCCTGTTATCCTACTCCTGGGTATTTTCCCAAGGGAGCTGCAATCAGCACACCACAGAGACACAGCTATATCAATGTTTATAGAAGCTCAATTTCCAATAGCTAAACTATGGAACCAAACCAGATCCCCTTAGCCGGATGAGTGTATTCAAAAATTGTGGTACATACATACAATGCAGTTCTACTCTGCTATTAGAGAAAACGATATCATGGCATTTGCAGGAAAATGGATAGAGATGGAAAAAATTATGCTGAGTGAAATATCCCAAACTCAGATTTAAGGGCTGAATGTTTTTTTCTCATATATGGAAGCTAGAGTAAAATATAACACAGGATGAAAGTTAGCTAAATGTATATAATAATCTCAACATAGGTAAAATTTCACATAAGCACCTTCATAACTATGAAGATGTGGGGAGAAAGAAGGGAGGCAGGGAGAGGAGGGAGGGATTAGGTGGGTTATCAATACAACTGGGAACTCTCAACTCCCATGAGAAGCCCAACTATAGCAAGGCAGGCCGAGAAACTCGGAAATTTCAAAATTAATACACATGTATATGCTTATTTCTATCTATAACATGGAGGTAATGCAGAAGAGTCATGAAAGAGGGGCGTGGACAAAGGGGGGAGATCATGGACTATGATTAGCCTTAACTTACTTTGTTGATATTCATGTATGCATGATTATGTAACAATGATTTCCTCCAATATGTAAGACTATGTTGAACAAATAAAAAAAATCCATTTTGGGAAAAAAAAAGCATAGCTATTAAAATCCGTCTGATACCACTATATTTGTATTTCCCATAACTTGGTTACTATTTTCTGTTTTTCCTCTTAAGTTTTCAGGTAATTCTTGTCCTTTATATGCCTGTTTTTCTTCTTTAATGGAGTATTACATGTTCTGCACAAAAATTACTTGACAATTGGAACTTTTGCATTTTATCACTGTGTCCAGAGAGCAATTACTTTGATTAATGGCAAACAATTAGCATAGGAATTGATCATATTTATGTAGTGAGATTATGTAGATACAGTCAGGTTCCATTCATTTTGATAAATAGTATATTACTTATTTATTCCTTCTAAAATAGTGGCCTTTTAGGTGTATCAAATAAAACTTCATGAGTTTACCTTGACTACTTCTCCTTGATGGGATCCCAAAATCCATTTTCTTGTCTCCTTATCAGTACCAGATTGCTTACTGCTCCCTCAGCTTCTTATTCTCTTAGGTGTGGCATTAACTTACATTTTTAATCTCTCAGGGCACTACTCTAGAATCTTCAAGCATGTAAAGGAGAAAGCTTCCTAAATGTCAGGCACACTTTTTTAGATTTCCTCCAGCTCAAGGATTTTGGTCCTTCAAATCCCAAGTGCCTTGGTAGCTTTTCAGTATCTTCTACCAGACTTTTTAAAGTATCTTACCCATGCAAAAAACGTCTGTAGAGTAAAGGGAACAGGGAATGTGAGGAGGGAGAGGTAAGAGTAACTATGGAGACTAAACTGGAGCAAATCATATTTCATGTATTTAGAATTATGTCAAAATTAATACTAATGCTATATTTATAATTAAAATAAAACAATGGAAATGAAAAAAATAATAATGACTCACTTTTTAATTATCTTACTCATTTTTAAGTATTTTACCCAATTGTTCTCCTTGTACTTAGAAGGAAGATGGCATGATACAAGCCATTTCTTCCACAGCCTTCATATTTCAATTGATTTTATCTTGATTTCCAAATTAGAAATAAATTGCTAACATAATATTGAGGACTTCATTGTTGAGAACTTCAATTAAATTCTAATTCTTATTATTACTTGTTTATATTGCTTTACTGTGTTTTTTTAATTTCTGGATGCTTCTTTTTTTTTACTTTTTTGGGGGAGATACAAGTTTTATTTCAAGATTATTATATAGTTTGAACAATTTTCTTTTCACCTTTTTTATGGGTGAAATGAAATACAATATGGTCATTCCTGTTTTCATCAGGAAACTCATGTTCTTCAATGTTAGAAAAGTATTTTTAATTGTTTCTTCATAATTTTCTGCATGCCATTTTTTATTATTTTTCTAAAATTCTCCGGACATGAGTTCACTTGGAATTTTCTATTGCTTTATATTTCCTTTCATATTTCTCTATTTAAAAAAATGTTTTCTGGAAAGCTTTCTTGACTTTATCTTTTAAACCTTTTATTAACACTTCATTGTTGCTATCATATTTTAAATTTACATGGTCTCTTTCTTCTCTGAAAGATACTTTCCAAAGCATGCTTTGCTTGCATCATGTAAGTAAAATCTTGTATCTTTTAGAGAATATTAATGATTTTTTCAAATTCTAGTTTTTAATATCCCTGCATGAGATTAGGGTTCTGTAATTTTTATTATAACGTTATTCATACTGGTTCCTGTCTTTCAAGTTAAAGACTTTCTTCAGATATCTAATGGTCTGATTTTGGGCTTCCTGATCAAATTGAATAATGTGACAATAAAAAGACCCTTGGAAATTCTGTGGCTATCACTAGGATTTGTGGATTGGGAGTTTCATTGCAGGATGATCTTCAGATTTTTTTCCTGGGGGGGTTATGGGAAGAATCCTTAGGGAAGATCAGTTCCATTCCATAGAAATAATTTTGTCTGGTAGTAATCTGAGAACCCTGGGCATTTAGTACATTATTCTCATCTTCAATTGTGTTCAGATTTTCATGGCCAAGAGAATTTGAACTTTTCTAGAAAGTGACGGTCCCCTCCGCTCAGTTTTCTGCCTCCATGAGTGAGAGTCAATAATGAGGAGGGAGTGTTTTAGTCAGATTTTTCATTGCTGTGACTAAAAGACCTGACAAAAGCAATTAGGGGGAAAAAAGTTTATTTTGTCTCACATTTTCAGAGGTCTCAGTCCATGGATATCTGACTCCAAAGCTTTGGGTCCAAGATATGGTAGAACATTATGGTGGAAGGGCAGTGTGGAGGAAAGCAGCTCAGGATGTGGTGACATGAGGCAGAAAGCAGAGAGCTCCACTTAACCAGACACAGAATATGTACTTCAAAGACACACCCCCAGTGACTCATCCACACACTATCCATCTACTGTTACCACCCAACTTAATCCACATTAGTGGATTAACCCAGTGATTAAGTCACTCCTCTTATAATCATTTCACTACTGAAAATTATTTTATTTTCTCACACATGAGCATCTGGGGGACACTTCATATCTAAACCACAACAGGGAATCTAGGAGTTAATTACCTAAAGGAATCTTTCAAGTATAACTGAAAACTCATCTGTACCACCACTTTCAGATTTGCTCCACACCTTTGATTTCTGTTGTGAGGTTTTGAAAAATAAATTCACTTGCTAGTGAGCTACTAGCAATTCCAAATTAGATCTCAGTTTCCTTGAGTTGGTTAATTCAGTCACCTCTTATCCATCTATTTTCAAGCTTCCAAAGTTTATTGATGGTTTTTCTTGTCTTGTTCTTTGTGCTTGTGTGTTGATGCTTTTTTACAAGCTGTCATTGTGATGGAATTTCAGAAGACAGCAAATGAGGCAGGCATTTAAATCAACATCTTTAACTAGAAGTCACTGTTTGCTTTTTTTTTAAAGTGTGTGTGTGTGTGTTAATTTTTTATGTTTTCGTTTGGTTTTTTGTTCTGTCCTGTTTTGTTTTTCTTCCACTTAATTGTGAATGTGATGCTGGGGATCAAACCTGGGTCCTTACGCATGCCTGGCAAGCGTTCTACCACTAAGCCACCACTCCAAACCCACACTGCTTGCTTTTAAATAGTAAAACATTGTGTACTATTTTATAACTTCATGTATCATTTTAATAAAAATGAATTAGCAAGTAAACTTTTAAAATATGTGTGTAAACTTATTGGCTCAGCAGATGTGTCTATGGCAGTTAAGACTTACTCTTTAGTACCAAACATGGTTGGCAGGGAAAAGGGACTTTCATGTATAAAACCTGAAAAACATCTGCATTGGTTTATTTTTTAACTGGCAAGTATGCATTCATGTTGTAATTAAGTTAAAAACAATAAAGAAAATATATATACAAAATATATCAATATGACAATACATTTTGGTGTGCATAAAACTAGATTAATGGTGGAAATGGATTTACATTACTAATAAAATACACATTTGAAAGATGGAAAAACACATTGATATTTCACGCTATGAGAAACAGGCTTACCTTTTGCTAGGGTTTCATTAAGATAAAATGAAAATTCTTTATGCATACCATTCAGAAGTTCCTAAGTTTTAGCAACTAAAAGCAAAGGTAAAATTTACTATCTAAAAACCTACTGAAGGAGTACTATCTAGATACTTTATGACTGAGTTATCAATCCCCAAATTAATAGTTCTTGGTAACCAACTAAATTTTAAAAAAATCACTGTGAAAACCTCTATGATTTTAATATCTATTGCATATAAAATCATCATGAGTGTTCAGTTACATTAGACACACACACTCACACATATGTGTGTATAGAGTGAGCAGCATGCTAGTATTTATTTAATCATCAGCTCTCTAAATAATGAGAGAAAGATCTGATCTATAGTGATTGCCAATTTCTATGGTGTAAATTCTCCCATGATGGCCAATTTCAACCTACCAGCATATTGTCACTAGTGCCCAGGTAGAAATAGCTACACGCAATTTGCCCTCACAGGTTCAAGCAAGCCAGCTGTAGCATTACCACCATGGCTTCTTCCAAACAAACAACAATTTGCCACAGGTATCTGTAACAGCAGCTGTCTTCATCAATACACATTAACCTTAATGTGTGCTATCAAAGGTTAAAAAAAAAAGGTGTGATAAGAATTGAGACACAACTCTTCTACTTGCTCTGTCCCTCAGCTTATTTGGTCAGGGCTACCATTTGATCTGCATTACAAAGTTTACCTCTTCATCTGTGCAAAATAAATGAAGGCAACCTTCTTGAGGCTGAAGAAAATAAATTATTAACCCATGGGGCCATAGAAAATAAATAGGGAGGCTTTGTTCAATCTAAAGAAAATAAATTAAAAATAAAAGATGCTATTTCAGGGACAGAGATTTATCATTTTTAAAGCTGGTTGAGGGCTAGAATATTATTGCAAAGTTCCAGAGACTAGCGCTACACTGCTTCCCTGAAAAACTCATTATAAACCTAGATACAGCCATCTTCTGAATTGGAAAAACAAAAAAGAGCCTAGTAGTTTGACCCTCTTCCTATTCTCGAAGAAATAAATTATCTTCTTTTTTTATGGAAGATTATGCCCCCATTCTGTTTCATTCTACGATGATTTGCATGCAAAGGCAGTAAATTGTCCTATTGCAACTCAAAGATTTATCAGAGAACATATTCAAAGTCATCTTTCCAGATTCCCAGTATCCCCTTCAAAGGACTTACAGTATTGATATCCCAGTGACTATTTTCATATGATTTACCATTATTTCAGCGCCTTGTGTGTCAAAGACCTCATGTTTAAACTATTACTTTTTGTGGTAGTATTCATTTTGGTGCCTTACCAAAACAATGAAGTAGCTAAGTCTAAGAGAAATAATACCATACATGCAAATTGGGAAAAAGCTCATTTCGTTTTTATTCCCCATTAAAGATTTTTTCACTTATTGTTTGCCTACTAGAGAGTAAATGGACAAACTTCAGTACAAACTTCAATTATTTTTAAAGACAGGGACAGTGAGAGAGAGAGAGAGAGAATATCAATTTTATTTAGTTTTTCATGTTGCTTTCATTGTTCGGACACTTTGTTATGTACATGGTGCTGGGGTTCAAATCCACATTCTTGCACATGCCAAGCAAGCACTGTAATGGCTGAGCCACCGCTCCAGTCCCCAAACTTCAACTTTTAACTTTAGGAGCACAAAATTGTGAGATATTGACAGGAGTAAAGTATAAGGTAATACCAACTATTTGACCTGGGCCAATATATGTCACATATTTGAAGTTCAGTTTCTGCAACTTTGAAATTTAAAACTGAAATATACAATTTTTCTATTGAAAAATTTATTTGTTGAACAATCATACAAGTTTTTAACAAAATAATATAAAATGTATATAGATTCTGAAGATTACATTTACCCCCAAGAGTGCCCCCCCAAATTATCCGCCCTTATCCCTCCCTTCCCCTTCCCACAATATCTCTAAAAATGTATTAGGTTGTGTAACATTACAACTTATCTGGATTTAACACATGATAATAGACCACCTTTCTCAATGGCCAGGGTCCAGTTCCAGCCTCCACAGATGAGTGAAGACATTCAACCCATGGTTCTCTGGGTTATGCTGATTTCACTCAGCATAATTTCTTCCATAGCCATCCATTTACCTTCAAAGGCTGCAATATCATTGTTTCTAATTGCTGTGTACAATTCCATTTTTTATATGTACCACAGCTTTTGGATCCATTCATCTAGTAAGGGACATCTGGATTGTTTCCAAGATTTAGCTATTGTAAATTGAGCTGCTATGAACATAGATATTGCTGTGACAATATACTGTGCTGATTCTATATGCCCTGGAAAAATACCCAGGACAGGAATAGCAGGATCATATAGTGGTCTCATCCCTAGTTTTTTGAGGATTCTTCACACTGCTTTCCAGAGGGGCTGTACCAGTCTGCAGCTCCACCAACAGTGTGCTAGTGTCCCTATCTCTCCACAGCCCCTCCAGCATCTATCATTGTTTATTTTCTTCATTTTTGCCATTCTGACTGGTGTGAGATGATATCTTAATGTAGTTTTCATTTGCATTTCTCTGATTACTAGTGATTTTAGAGCACTTTCTCATGTATTCGTTGACTTGATCAGTGTCCTCTGGTGAGAAGTTTCTATTTAGCTCTTTGTCCCATTTATTAATTGAGTTGTTTGTGTTTTTGTAGTTGAGGTTTTTGAGGATTTTGTAGATTATGGATATGAGTCCCCTGTCAGAGGAATCATAGCCTATGATTCTCTCCATTTCCATAGGAAAACTCTTGACTCTTTTGATTGTTTCCTTGGCAGTGCAAAAGCTTTTTACTTTATTTCCTTCACTTTAGGAGACATGTTGAGAAAATCTTTGCCTACTCCCAAATGCTGAAGTGTCTGGCCAGAACCTACTCTGCGAGGATGGCAGAGCTGTTCTCCACCCCAGACACTGAGGACAGTCCGCTCAGATGTGGTAGTGTCTGGAAGAAGCATGGCCAAATGCTGAAGTGTTGGACCTAATTTGTCTTCCATCAGTTGCAAGGTAGCCTGTTTAATTCCTAGCTCATTGATCCATTTTGATTTGATTATGGTGCAAGAAGAAAGATAGAGGTGTAATTTCAACTTTCTGCAAGTGGCTGACCAGTTTGTCCAGCACCATTTGTTGAAGAGGCTGTCACTTCTCCATGTAATATTTTGTCCCCCTTTGTCAAAAATCAGATGTTTAAAGATTTGAGGGTTTGTTTCAGGGTCTTCTATTCTAATCCATTGGTCTTCTTTCCTATCTTGATACCAGTACCATGCTGTCTTTGTTACTACAGCTCTATAGTATAGTTTTAAATCTGGTATGGCAAAACCACCTGTTTTATCTTTCTTGCTTAGTAGTGTTTTGGCAATTCTAGGTTTCTTATTGTTCCAAATGAATTAGCACCACATCCTAGCCTTCAGAGCCAGATTTTTCTACAATGTCTACACTGTATCATTTCAAAAACAGCCACTCACAAACTATCTTATACCTGCTATTCAGCATGTCTCCCATCTTTAATACCTTTTTCAGGCCAATTTTTATCTTTCTCAGAGGGTCTGTGATTATGGATGTCAGAGACTGTCCAATACTACAAAACTGGTTGTCTAGATGGATACTCAGTACACCTTGGTTGTCTGCTGCCTCTGGCCTAAGGAGGTGGTCATGCAACATAAAGAAAACTTAAGATGTAAATCAAAAACATGAGTCAGGATCACATAGGTCTCCTTTCTCACAGTGAGACTTTGAACAAGTTAGCAGACCTTGGATAGCCCCATTTCTCTCTATGGTACAATGCAGATAATAGCATCCAGCTTGCAGAGATGTTGTGAAAATTAAAGATTATATGTTAAGGAACCTAAGAAACAGGAGATCCTTGGTGAAAATGTTAAGATAGTTTTCCTCTGGAAGACATGGGGCCAAGTAAGTTAGGAATGGCTGTGGCCTGAATTCTAAGTTATCAAAAGAAGCCTAGCTTTCAAAAAAAAAAAAATAGCTTGGGGGAGTTTAATTTGGAAAGTTTAATTGAAACTGCCCACTTCACAAACACAATGAGTTAAATGCAAAGGTGACATCTATTGGCAAGATAAGACTTTGAATCCAAATCCTCTCAAATTTTGAATTTTCCTATAAAAACAATCAATGTTAATTAATACTCATGTTTACTGCTTTGATTTTCTTGATTGCTTAGTCTTGGAATGTCTTGGAATGTCCTGATATCCTTCATTACATTTCTACCTCAGTGTTTTAGTTAGATTTTTGTTGCTCTGGCCAAAGTCCTGACAAGAATGGAGAGGAGAAAAAGTTTATTTGGGGTGTCATGGCTGCAGAGGTTCAGTATGGTTGACTCCATATCTCTGGTCCCAAGGTGACACAGAACATCTTGAGGGAAGAGTATAGTGGAGGAAAGCAGCTCTGGATATGGCAACTAGGAAACAGACCAAGAGCTCTACTCACCAGGGACACAATACATACCCAAAGGCACACCTCCAGTGACCTGCTTCCTCCAATCACATAGCACCTGCCTGCAGTTACTACCCAATTAATCCATATCAGTGAACTAATCCACTGATTAGGGTAAGGCTCTTATAATTCAATCATTCCACCTCCGTTCATTCTGGCATTGTCTCACACATGAGCTTTAGGAGGATGCCTCATAACTAAACCATAACACCCTGCTATGAATAACTGAATAGAGTTTTACTCTTTTCTGTTTCCTAAAGGAAAAATTATTATATATAAAAACCTTATATATGTGTGTGTTTATGTATTTATATATGTGTATGTGTCC
The DNA here is from genome assembly GCA_004027875.1 of Aplodontia rufa. NCBI lineage: Eukaryota > Metazoa > Chordata > Mammalia > Rodentia > Aplodontiidae > Aplodontia > Aplodontia rufa. The sequence continues at coordinate 19,259 of PVKS010023679.1, read as the reverse complement.
TTATGTGTGTATATATATGAGATTGGTTCCATAGGAGTCAAAATATTGAATACCATATAATAAACACATTTACTACTTTCAAAACCCTTTCAAACATATAAATTGGCCTCAATAAATTATTCTTATGAAAAATATGGTATCATGAAAATATATGTTAATAAAGTATCATTCAGCAGAAAGTCACATTACTAAACAACCTTATCTAACTGGAAAAAAATTCATGAACCAAGTATCAGGCACATGCGCGCGCGCGCGCACACACACACACACACACACACACACACAGTGCAATAGATGCCTAAAGCCCATAGATTTAACTCCAAGCAATTTACTAGAGTGAATGACAGTTCTTCATTCAGAACTCAATTACTGTCCCTTTGTGTTCCTCAGTCAAGAACAGATCAACAGGGGTAGAGGTTGTTAGCATGAGATAAATGTCAACAGAGTGATACTAACATTTCGTGCATGGAAAAGGGATGAGGCAGAAGAATGCTCAAAAATCAGACACAGATAACATGAAAACAGCACTAGTTGAGACCTTTCCACCAAATGGTTGTAAATATTTAGAAGTCCCTGAGGAACTGATTCCATTCACATACCACACAAGTGTCCAAAGACTGTAGTGTTGACTATGCTTCTCTCAGAAAGGACACATTTTATTTAATCAGTAAGGCTAGTAGGTTTATTCTACTTGGAATCATAAATTTTTACATTAAAAAATCGATGTCAGTACCTGAAGAGTTAAGATTCTTCTAGTCATCTGGAGTCTACTTAAGGTGGGCAATTATCTCTAGAAACCAAGGTAAGTAAGATGTCCATATCTTGCTAACAATACAAGCAATTTGTGCCACTGTGTCCGTTTCTGTCCCATAGGCACATTTAACCCCTGGGCTTTATGAAGAGAACAGTATTTTAGTTGAATTCTAACTCTGAAACCTAAGTTCTTTGCAGTATTCTGTCGCAATTCTTACAAACACATATAAAGAAATTCAAGGAGATAGGAACACTGTTTGACATAAGTTATTTAAATTCCCCTAAAAGAGATAACTAGAGCTCCTGTCTGCTAAAGGGTTTAACACTTTTATGTAAATATTCCAATCAGAGGCTTAAAATTACAGAAATACAAGTAACTTCCATAAAGAGTCCCCAGATTTGTTTATTTCTCTGTCAGCTAGAACTATCATCATTCTTCTGCAAAAGGATAAGCAAGGCTGTAACACTGGAAGGGGAAATCAGACATTAAGAGTGTAAATGAAGACTTTAATCAGGCATAGTTAGAAACCATATCTAAGAATCATGCATCTCCATGTGACCTAATTTTCAGTATCCCAAAAAAGCTACAGTTGTTATTCTGTTATAAAATCCTTAAAGGATTTTAAAACTTTTGACTTCACTAGAGATCAATAAAATTAATCAGTCTTTTCCCCTGCAATTAGGCGTTGATAAGAGACTGTTATACATTACAATTTTAAAGACATCATTAGAATTTCACAGACTATTTGCTTCATGCATACCTTATTAAAATCAAGTTTTTCAGCTTCTTAGAGAATTATGTATATACATACATGTGTACACATATATATAGAGAAAGAATAATCATTATAATACCTACACCCAGAATTAATCATTTTTAACGTAACAGCATAATTTAAATTAGTGCAGGTTATATTATACATATAATTTTAAATTCTGTGCTTTTTTAAATCTCCCTCTCACTAGAAATAGATGACATAATATTTTCCCCATGTTACATTAAGGCTATTATTAATATCATTTTAAATGCTATATTTTATTCTATCCAATATTCACTTACTGATATTTACATTATTTTCAAATGGGCCACAAATCTCAAACCTCCTGTGAGAAATATAGTATTAAGTCAGATATCAGTAAAAGTTTATTGGGGATATGGAGACAATAGCTGCTCAATTGATCAATACGTACATATTTAGCATCATTGAAATGTCTCACGATGAACCAGGAGCTATAAAGAATGACATAGTTTAGGAGAGAACAGGATGTTAGAAGGAGGGAGCAGCGCTGTGGCATTAAGAGGAATGTGACTGAGCTTGGAGTTCAGGTTCTTGTCCCAGTCCCACCACTCAGCACATACTCCCTAACATTGGGTAAACTACCAAATTGCTCTCAGCCCAATTCTGAAATAAATGCCACCCTAAACCTCTTACCAAGGTCCATGACTCAAACAAAATACTATTTTCTAGTATTGCTACTGTATTCATTCATCATGTGAATCTGAGAAAACACTGAGATCCACAGGGTGTGGGTCTCCTTAATGCTCCCTTAGGGACCCCCCAGAGAATGTGGGACAGGTTCTAGGGAAGGGCACTAAGTGAAACTCATAAACCATTAACATAGTGCACCAACGAAGCAGAGAGTTCCTGAACTGGAGAGGGAAGGAGAAGAGGAGAGTGACAGAGGAGGCACACACTGAGTGCAATAGAAGGTCATTAGGAAGGAGGAAAAGGTTGAAAGAACACGACATTGTCAGGGATCATTATAAACAGCACAGGCAACTCATGATAAATTAGTTCAAAGTTCTCTTGGGTCTGCAGGATCTGCTTTGTCATGCGGAGGAGTTCTTAAGCTGGCCAACCAAAAGGCTTACATCAGATTTATGCAAGTGAGAGTAATCACCAGAAAAATATTATGCAGCTACAAAGCACCTTGACCCCCAATTTAAAAAACCCAGAGTCAACTCCTTTAGCTTTCCCATTCATCTTTTCAGTTAGGAAAGACAAAGTACCTGCTGAAGATTTGTTTCACCAGGCATTGGAGAAAACACATGCCATTTTTCTCTAAGTCCTGTGAATTCAAGTAAAATGTGATTTTCTTTGCATTAAGAACACAGAAGAGCAAACTAATTCTGAAAACATACCTCCCTCTTAATCACCATGATTTCACCCTCTCTTAAAATTCTGTATCATCAGTATCACATGATAAAAGGAAAACTGTTTTGGTACAAACACCTGAGTTCGGAGCTGTTACCCAGACGCAGACAGGTAGACCTCAACTGACACAGCAGGGGCATTCAATCATTCAACTGAGTTCACATTCCAATGTGTATTAAGCAAACACTAGGAATGGTGGGAGACCCAAGTACAAGTCACGTGGAGGCTATGCCATCTAGGATGTTAGGATTTTATACCATGAATAGTAATGATAATGCTAACATTACTAAGTGCATGTAACATGCCAGACAATATACATATGTTAACATAGTTGATCATTTCAACAGCCTTATAAGTACTATTATTATCTTTGTTTTACAAATGAAAAACTTAAGCTAAAAAAAGATTAAATTTCCCAGACTTATATGGTTTTGTTGTTGGTGTTGGCTTTTTTGTTGTTGTTGTTATTGTTGTGTGTTTGTTTGTTTCTTTTGGTGGTGCTGAGGAGGGATAAGCCAAGACACACATGCTAGGCAAGTGCTTTGTCACCGAGTTACATCCCAAGCCCATTATAGAGCTTTTAAGTGGCACAAGAGGGTAGGGTGCTGGTGGTTTGGTTCCAAAGTCCCTGACCTTGGCAATTATTCCATATTTCTAAGGGGGTTGACACATATACACAAAGAATCTTTTAAAACAATGTAATGGTTAGAAAAGAGATAAGTCATTGGGGTTGCGATAAGAGCAAGACGGCTGGTTTCTGGGTAGGATGGAATGCAAAGCTTCCCATCAGGCAACTTCATTAGGGTAGGATTAGGAGAATTTAACATTAGCTGTCTCAGGTTACTGACACTGCACGACAGTCTTCTTCAAATCAAGAAGACCAACTTCAGAGCCAGCTCTGATATACTTAGTTATACTTATTAAATATTGAATATACTTATTAAAGAAGGAAGGAAAGAAGGGAAGAAAAAAAGGGAAAGGAGGAATGCTTTCTGTAAAATAAGAATTTTTTTAAACTTCATTTATCTTATTTGTAAATCTATCTTTTCAACTAATGTCTGATTCAACCAGAATTTAATATGATGAATAGGGTGCCAAGGCATGGAAAACAGAGGAGAGTAGCAGGAAAGAGGTTTGTCCAAAGGTAACAGTAAAAGCATAGACCAGACTTGAAATTAGTTCATCAAAGCTTAATTGACTCACTCTTTCAGGAGAGCCGAGAGTGCTGGATCTTGAGATGAAGATGGGTTTCACAAAAAGGTGTGTTTGAAAAGATAAATAGACATTTTCCATGTGGTCAAGGAAGAAGGAGAAATGAAGGAACAATGCATCCAAAGAAATACAATTGTGAACTTCCATGGGATATTATATAGATCATACAGTTCAGAATCATCAGGCCATCAAACAAAGGTGGAAATATGGCAGGAAATAAGATCAGAGAGGTACATCTATAGCAGCACTCAGAACATCTAGAAGTCTCTTTAAGGCTGTACTTAGCCCAAACACACATCCTATTCTGTTCTGAATGTTAATTGGATTCAACGACATTTTCCAGCCATGCACACATAATGTTGACATGAAAGGCAACTGTGATAGGCATCAGTTTGTAAACATATATTCCTGAACAGAAGCCTGTCCCTAAGTGTCCTTCAGCTAACCACCTCTCTTGGTGAACTCCTACTGACTGATCTCATGACACATTGAATACGCATAGCTCCTAGGCTGTTGTCTACTGTGTCCATGCACTCCTGCACTCATTAGGCCAATTGGTAAGCTGTTCATCTGCAGAAACAAAGAACCCCTAGGGATTTTTATTTTTCTCACTTCACAAGAAGTCAAAGTTAGGGTAAGGGCAACATAAAAACATGGGTTCCTTAAAGTGAAGGAGGGTGACCTTAGATTTAGGCACCATGAGGCAATGCATGAAGAGCCAGCTGGCCCTTGCTGGCTTTGATAATGGAAGGAGCCTCAGGCCAAAGGACACAGGCAGTTTCTAGAAAATGGTGAAATCAAGACACATCAAGCCTCCAGGAGGAAACACAACCCTGCTACCCTGCTGACACCCCAATTTTAGCTGAGTGAGAACACTTTCAGATTTCAAGCTTCAAAACTGACATGAATTTGTGTTATTTTAAGTCACTGAAATCATTAATCTGTGGTAACTTGTTAACAGCAGCAAGAGGAAATATATATATATATATATATGTATATATATATATACACACACACATACACATACATATATACATACATATATATTTGAGTTTATATATATAAATAAGTTTCCATATATATATAAACAACAGTTTACAAACTATGGTTGAATTAGTATAAGAAAGAAAAAAGTTGTAAAACATTTGAGGGGAAAATCACAAATCTAAAAGAATTCTGCACTACGTATTTTGTCATATTTTTAAGTTCTCTTTTCCCTTCAAGGATACCAAAAATATACATTATGAAAAATGTATTATTTGTGTGCTTTATGCAAAAATGAAAACCAGGAAGTCTGTTGGGTGTTACATCGTACTTAAAGGAAACCCTTGACCTATGTCCAAAGACTTGCAAATGAGTGAAAACTTCTATCCTTTGATTAAAATGAGATGATAAGAAGTCTATGCATCATTTTATAAGAATTTTCTGCTTTAACTCACTTTTGGATTAAACAATCATTCCATGCACTCATTATTTATTCCTATTCAACTAACAGTGAGTTACTATTCTATGCCAGACAGTGCAGGTCTCCATAGATGAACAAAGGACATAGAAAATCAACATTTGAGATGCACACACGCACGCGCGCACACACACACACACACACACACACACACACGAACAGAGGAAAAGGTCACATGGGAAACTTTACTCCCTAACAAGAAAAAAGAAATGCTAGGGCATCCGATCCTTGCCACCCATTATGGAATCATGGGGACAATTTCTGTTGCAAGCTGTTTATAACAATCACAAAAAATTGTAACAGAGCTGCTTTTTCTCTTTTTCTGTTTCTTTCCAAAATTATTACCTGTGTTGTTTAAAATACATGGCATCACATTTGAAACACAACTATTGCACACCAACTGCAAAGAGAATAAAACTGCTTTGTTGGGCTTAGCACTTTCCAAAACTCCAGGAGTTTATCATCAAAATAAAAACCCTTTGCTCAGGGAGAGGTGAACAGCAAGAACATCAAGAGTCCTGGAGAAGATTATTCATTTGCAGTCCAATTTGGCAGGATGTCAAATCTGTGAGCTATTCCGTGCCCTGAAATGCTGAAGTATCAATGTTTGGTCTGATCAATTTTCCCCTCCTTGGCTTCTCCTCATCAGTTGGGCCAATTTACCATGCTGGGCCAGCCTCCAGGCTCAGTTCGCATTTTTAATGAGGGTATTGCCTCCTTGCTTCTTCCCTCTGAGGTATCTGTGCTATGCTTGAGTGGATTCAACATCCTGTAGAAGTAATGGAATTAGGCTGTCAGCACAGCTTTGCTTAATATGTTTTTAGTCCGCCTTTGTTTGAGGGATTCATCTTTCTTAAATTCTCAGTGCTCTTCAGCACCACCGAACAGAATAACATTAGCAAGCACTTGTCATTATAGCACTGGTTAGACATACCCTTCTTGTGCAGGAGAAAACTCAGAGCGGATCACACTCATTAGCTCCTTAACTTAAAGGGTAGACAAAAGCCAGGTTGGAGTGTGAAAACTCATTTACACCTGCTGGAAAGGGATCATTAGCCAGCTGAATGATGAATGGAAGTGCATGTCCACGACTGGAAAGGACAAGAGGATCCCTGAGTTCCAAGTCCTGAAGCATTTAATGCCACCGTGTGCGGAGCACTTAAGGATGCTGATCCCAGAATCAGAATTAGTTCTGGGACAAGAGTGAAATGACAGCTCTGAATTACTGCAGGGAGTTTTCTTCACTCTAAGGGCAAGGTCAAGAACACCCTGTTGACTAGGAAGTGCTGAATATAGTGATTAGCAACCCTTTCTTACATTTGACATGCTTGGCTTCAAGAGTCCTTAGTAGTATGGCATGATTATATTTTTCATCTTTTCTCTATTTGTCTTTTTGTGTGAAGGGAGTTGGAAGAAGATGTCACATTTTTTGTTTGTTTATAATGGAACTAAAAGATGCACAATTAAAAGAAATGCAAAAAGAAAATATAGCACACAGATTTACAGATTAGATATTCAGCCCCAGGGCTACAAATTACCCAAGCATGCTATTTACTGATCCCAAAGAAAGAACTTGGAGGACTCTCTGGAGAGGTTTAAGACATTTTGTTATCTATGCATACCTTGGCGGCAGCAAGCTGGGACACATTGAGGGCCCAAAATGCTCCTACAAGCAGTGGAAATATACAGGAAAGGTTGCCTATCCACTGCACCGATGGATTTCTTCAGATGTTTTATGAGTATATTCTTTTATTTTCTAACCACAATCACACGGTTTGGATTGTCACCTAAAGATTGGAGATAAGGGGAGTGGCCAGCTTCCCCTCGTTTCCTATATTTCCACATTCTCTAGACTCCTTATCTCGCTGCAACTTTCCCAAGGCACTGATTAGTGCTTAATCCAACAGTAGGTATCACAGAAGTCCACTGAGTCCAACTCTGTGTAGGTAGTATCAGAACCAGCACTGAAACTAAATATGTAGACTTCTGATCCATTTAAATAAGAAAAATATCATCACACAAAGATTTATGTGACACCTGAATATTCGGTACAAGGAAAACTATAGGAGGGGAAATAATTAAGATATCCTTTTGGAAATACAGCTTGAACTATATCTTCCGTGGTACACTAGAAATGGGACCTCACCAAAGGGGCAGTGATCTGTGTTTATTAAGTTCATCAGGCTGGCTTGCTTGTTTGCTTGCTTGTTCTTGCATTGGTCTTTTTTAACAATTCTTGGGGCTGAGAAACTGAGACCCAGACAGTTTAATTAGCATCTCCAAGAACCAGTATCTAGAAAAAGGGGAGATACTGCCATTTTGGCTCCCAAAGCTATTTTATTAATTTCCCCCTTCTTGAAGGAGCTCTCTAATCTCTCTAAATGACTTTTGTAAATTTTTCTCATCACTTGATTCAAAGGCAAGAGGACCCAAGTTCCCACCAGGAGATCTCTACTCACACATACCCCCTCGCCTTCCCCTTTCTTTTCTATGAACCAAAGGCAGGTAAGGTAAGAGCGAGTTCCACTGGGTTTTTTTTGAGGGGATGTGTGGCCACAGCTGTCTGACTCCTTTTGAACTCTTGCCTTAGAATGTTGAATATTTATTAATGCATCTTCAACTCAGGATTTAGTTGCTTGTTACCACTCAGCAAAAAAAAGGCAAAGCCCATTTAATGTTTCTTCCATTAAACCAACTTAATAGCACAGAAGCACTACCTCTGCCCTCCTTGTTAGAGGTTTAATAGTACAATTCTCCTTCTGAATTAGCAATAACTCAGCTCATATTTAGATCCCCACACAGCTGCTAAGAGATAAGTGGAGGTGCTGCCAGCAACGGAGGGGCTCCCTGAGGAGCCTTCCAGAAGAACCAGTTCTACCCCCAGCCCAGCCAGCATCTGCTCCTGACACCATTTCTCAAATCACAACAATCTGTCTTGAAGGACAGGGAGGGAGGAAGAGTTTGACAGGGCTGTGTTTCTTTTGGTTGAACAATCTCTGCTGTACTAACTGTTTAATTAGAGAAGAAAGGGTGATGCGTGCTTCTTTCTGGATGAACAATGAAGAAAAGTGAACTAACATGAGAAATAGGCTTTTAAAAAATTTTTCTTCCCAGAGCTCTTCTGTTGTCATCAAAGGCACCGAACTTACTTCTTACATTGGATAAAAGAGAAGCTGGGAATTGAAGATAGGAGGAAAATTTAGTTGATGAGCAAAATCTCTCTAGAGGAGTTTTGGTCAGGCACTGCTTCAGAGAGCAAAGATAGGTGCCCTGAGGACAAAGAAGAGGAAGGGGACTTGGTGAACTTCCTTGTATATCTGGAGTACATCTTCAAATGAGAAGCATGTGGTTTGCTTGTTCTAAAGAGAACCATATATATAACCATATATATATATATATACACACACACACACACACACATATATTTAAAGAGAACCAGGTGTGTGTGTGTGTGTAGATAATTGTATTTGTTAGGGGCATAATATAGAAGAATCAAGAGACTGGGGCGTGGACAATATGGGGGTAATTATGGTTTATGATCAAATGCATAGCATATTGTTTCTTTATATACATTTATGATTATAAAATTACTCAGCTCTTAATAAAAAGAGATTCCAACACTGCTTTAACACAATTAATTCCCTCCCCAAGGCACAGAAATATATGTAAGCTGAATCCAAAGGTTATTATGATTTTTTAATTTCATGACCCAAACAACTTTTACTTGCCCAGGGAAAACGGGTCTCAGTGAATGTTAAAGTCATAGAATAGAAGACCACCCCAAGCTCAGGGAACTCTAACATGCTGGCTGTTTAGACTATGGCTAGGCAATCAAAACAATAAAATTTAAATCCATGTATTAAGATCTAATAACATCTAGACTTTCTGTAGCTCATAGTTTATGAAGTGCTTTTTCGCATGTGACCTTGTTTAGTCCTTAGAATAGTTATTTGCTATCTCCAGGTTTATAGATTAGGGCTCAAATTCATAAAATATTAGGGCTCAAATTCATAAAATATAAGGGTACTGTGAAATTTGCATAGCCAGCAAAGGGCAAGCCACTCTCCTGACCACATTTCTCTCTTCATTAGCTCATTAAATTGTCCAATATCCTTTCTACCTATTCAACTCCAGTTTGTAATAGAGAGCCCACGTAAGTTAGGTCATTCATTTCACTATTCCTTCATTAGTAGCCAACACAGTAAATAAATATTTTCTTAAAAGAACTCATGTACATAGTACCTATTGACAAGGACCTTATTGACCTTATTACTTGTTTATTATCTACATATTTTTATGTGATCTTAAAACAGCCACATAAGAGATCATCCCTACTTTATAGGTGAAGAAACTAATGCTCAGAAAAGATAACTTTCCCTATCATTCAACTAGAATGTATAAACCAGGTGTAGTGGTGCATGCCTATAAACCCAGCTACTTAGGATGCTGAGCCAGGAAGTTCAAAAGTTTGAAGCCAGCCTCCATAGCTAAACAAGATCCTGTCTCAAAATAAAATAAATAAGAGAATAGGAGTAAAACTTAGCAGTAAAATACCTCAGTTAAATTCCTAGTACCACACACACAAGAAGGATGTGTAACTGATCTTGCATGATAAGCTTATCTGTACGTTTCTCCCGTTCTCCCTAAACCTCTAAATCTGTGTTATCCAGTACATTAACCCCTACACGGCTATTAAGTAGTTGAAATGTGATTGATCAGATTGATATATTCTAGATATAGAATATATACCAGATCAAACTTAACCTAAAACACAATATAATCATAATATTTTAGATAGTGTGAAACAAAATATATCATGACAATTAGTTTCTCCTATTTCTTCTTTTTTAATTTATGACTAATATAAAATTTAAAATTACATATGTTGGGGGCTGGAGTAGTGGCTCAGCAGTTACCATGCTTGCCTGGCATGCATGAAGATGCAGATTCAAACCCCAGCACCACATTCACACAACCAAGTGTCAGAGCAACAAAGGCCACATGAAAAACTAAATAAAATTTGATTCTCTCTCTCACTGTTCTCCTCTCTTGAAAAAAATTACACGTGATTCACATTTGTGTAAATTATGTTAGATTTCTATCAGACCATACTGAGCCAAACATTATCTGTGACCTGTATCAAATAGTCAAGCACAGAGACCATCCTTTAATTTTAGGGTTGTTTGTTTCCTTGTGTGTTTGACTTTCTCGGTACTGATGGTTGAACGCAGAGTGCTCTACCTCTAAGTTGTATCCCCAGTTCTTTTTAGTTTGAGGCAGGACCTCCTAAGTTCCCAACACTGGCTTCAAACTTGCAATCTTCCTTCCTCAACCTCCTGAGGCACTGTGATTATAGACATGTACCACTGCACTCATTTACTATCTTTTAAATCCTAAGTCACTTAAAATACATAATATGAAGGGTATGACTTTCTTACATTTATTCCTAATCTGAGAAGGACTTATGGAACAAAAATATTTTTGTAATCCTCTTTTTATTTGATTTAGTATGAATCCAAGTTTTCATCCTGTTTTGAATTATCTGTCCTTCTTCTTCATATTTTTGCCTAATAATACAAAGTACCATTTCAGCTATTTTTTATTAAATTTATTTTTTTCAGAATTAAATGATTGCATAAGTATTATTTGGCTTCTCAGGGGAGTAAAGAATAAGCTACATTGTTAATTCCCCTTCCCATATCATGCCCTATCCTCCCTCTCCTCTCCCCTTCCTCCCACCTCTTCCCCACCACAAATTATACATTACTTCAACTTCGGTGAGTCTAGTACATGAGCTTGACTACCTTTCCCACAAACCTGGGTTTTGTTCTAGCCTTCACAAATGGGGGAAAACATTTGACCTTGAGTCTCTGGTTTTGGCTAATTTCTCTCAGCATAATTTCTTCCACTGCCATCCATTCACCTTCAAAGGTTGTAACATCATTGCCTCTAAGAGCTGAGTAGAACGCCATTTTGTGTGTGTGTGTGTGTGTGTGTGTGTATGTGTGTGTGTGTATTTTTTACAATTTTTGGATTCATCCAGTGACAGGCATATGACAGGAATCTGGGTTGAACTCATAATTTAGTGACTGTAAATTAAGCTGCTATGAACTCAATTTTTCTGTGTCACTGTAATGTTCTGATTCTAGCTCTACTAGGAAAAATACCCCAGAAGAGGGATAGCTGGGTCATAGGGTGGATCCATCCCTAATTTTTTAAGGAGTCTCCACACTGCTTTCCACAGCCACTGTGCCAGTCTGCAGTTCCATCAATAGTGTGCTAGTGTTCCTAACTCCCCACAAGCGTTCATCAGTGGATGGATGGATAAACATGATGTGCTACATACATGCAATGGAATATTATTCATTAAAAGAAAATTCTGATATTGTTGGAGATTAGCCAATAGTGCAGTGCAGATTCTGCTTTGCATTTTCTCCCCAGCTATTCCATGTCCAAATTTCTTTCATGTGCAGACTATGAGCATCTGTGGCAAGATACATGCTAAAACATTGATGAATCTTTTTTTTAGGAAGAGAGGGAATCAACATTATTTTTCCCTCCAATTAAATAGAGTATGTGCTGCTGTGGATCAAACTTGGGACCTTGCACATGACAGGCAAGTGCTCTGTCAATGAAATACCTCCTCAGCCCTACACTGGTGAATCTTGAGGACACTACACTAAGTGAAATAAGCTAGTCAGAAAGGTTAAAATACTATATGATTCTGTTTATTTGAGGTACCTAGATAGTCAAATTCCTACATTTAGGAAATGTAAAATGGTGGTTACCAGGGGCTAGGAAAGCAATTATGTAGTGTTTCAGTTTTGTAAGAAGAGTTATAAAGATGATGATGGTGATGGTTAATATGAATGTAAGTGATATATATTTTGAAACAAAGACAGAATATTAAAAAAAGAAGTTCCATTTTTCATAATCTACAATTATATTAATCATAATAGGCTAGAATTTAATACTGTAAGCAAAGTCTTTTTTTTTCTTTAATTTTTGGTAATTGGAATTGAACCCAAAATCTTAATCATAGTTCATTGTTTTGTAGGCACATAATCCCCTGAAGCTAGGGTTTTCTCTTGGTATTGGCCAAGCACTCTAACTAACTTTTATGTTTTATGGCACTTCCATATCATAATCACACTAAAAAGACAGATCACAGAATACTGAATGTGTCCATCGGGAGTGATGTGTGTCACTCCCACAATAAGTCTCTGGGTACAATTTTAAAGCAATGCGGAAGAATGATGCTATGTATCTAACATGGAAGGTACCTGAATGTTGGTGAAAAGTTGTAAAGCCTACCATACCTTCTTGCTGACCAGTATAGTGCACAACCTTATGTGATATATTTCTAATTCTCATAAGTCTTCTAAAATGGGCATTTATGCCATTAAACGAAAAAACAAAGCTGAAATTAAATAGGTTGCCCAAATAAACAATAAATCAGTTGTCAAGGACCCAGATATCTCAAGTTTCAAAACCTGCAAATACCTAATTCCTCATTCATTCATAATCTAACAGAATTGTTCATTTCCTCCATAGACTTCTCTTACCTCTTTGTTCAAATTCATAAACTTTAATAATAATTTATTCTTCATTATTAATTATGCTACTGACACTCCAGTTATATACTGAGTTCCTAAAGGGAACTGGTTATCTTTCTACTCTCTGAGCCTAAAAGAGTATTCAGTGCAGAACTGTGACTTAGAAAATGTAATTTCACTTAGATGACTGCAAAAATTCATTTTCCAGGGAAATCCACAGAAATGTGTAAAGGACCACTGGTAGGGCCCTGAGCCTGAGCAGCCTCTTCCCAACTGAAAAAAATGGCCCAGGAAGGCATCTTCTGGTCCAGGCCACAGCCCAGTGTTCAGGACAGACCAAAGGAGCATCCTTGCCTGGATCAGGCCCCAGCCCAGGCCTCTGGTCCTTGCCTGGAAGGTGCCCAGGACAACCCAGGTTCAGATCTGCAAACTTGAGCCTGGAACCAAAAGGTGGAGCAAAACGAGGACTCACGCAGAAGCAGCATGTAGAAGAAGGAGATCATCAAAAAGGTGGTGGCTGATCCGACCCTTTGACTTGCAAGGAAAAAAAACTGGAGAAATGCCTACCTTCCCTGCAGGAAATCTCAATTCAGAGATCCAGAAGAAGCTCTTCAAAAATGAAGAATCAAACTAGGACATGGTCACCTCAAACCCACAACTCCTCTAAAAAGGATGCCACAGATAGGGACCAGGATGAAAACCTTGAAAAAATCATCAATGATCTGATTACTAGAAAGAACAAGGAGCTAAAAGAAGATATATATAAAGAAGGAACTAAGTGAAAAAACTCAAGAGATGAAAAACTCTATTATCAAAGAAATAGACACACTCGAAAAGGAAGTAACAGAGCTAAAATCTGCAGTCAATGACATGAGAGGAATTACGGAAGAATTTAATAATAAATTAACTTTAGAAAACAGAATCTAAGCTCTTGAAGAAAGAACTTCTGACAATGAGGACAAGCTGAGCAAACTTGGGACATGATTGACAAAAAAATTTTCTCAGAACACCAACAGAATTTTAAAAATGTCTGGGATGAAATGAGAAGAAGCAATCTAAGAGTAATTTTGATATAGGAAGAAATTGAAATACAAACAAATGGGATAAGTAATATTCTCAATGAAATATTTAAAGAAAAAATTTCCCCATATAAAAATAGTCAGATATGCTCATCCAGGAAGCTTATAGGACTCCCAATATGTCTAATCAAAGGAGATGCTCACCAAGACACATCATATTTAAAATGTACAACAGGCAAATCAAGGAAAAAATATTGAAAGTGACAAGGGAGAAATACCAATCACATTCAAAGGCAAACCAATAAGAATCACATCTGACTTTTCAGCTCAGACTCTGAAAGCAAGAAGATCATGGGAGGAGATCTTTCAGCATCTGAATGAACGCAACTTGCATCCAAGAATACTATACTCAGCAGAACTAAGCTTCAAATTTGAGGGGGAAATAAGAACTTTTCATGATAAGTTCAAACTTGCAGCATTTGTGAACAGAAAGCCAGCATTACAAAGAATCCTCAAAGATAAATGCCAGATAGAAGAATAAGAAAACAATCCTCAAAATCAACAAACAGGAAATTCAATAAAGGTACATGCTATCAACAGACAACCAAGACAGCATAGAACTCACTAATAAAACACAATGACTGAACCATGACCACACTTCTATTCTAACACTGAAGGTGAATGGTCTCAACACACCAATCACAAGACACAGACTAGCAGATTGGATCAAAAAATAAAACCCAACATATGTTGCTTACAGGAGACCCACATTACAGCCAATGATACCTACAGATTAAGGGTGAAATGATGGGAAAAATCTACTATGTATGTGACCCAAGAAAGCAAGCTGGAGTTGTAATTCTTATATCCAAAAAAGTGGATAGCAAAAATCTAAATTCATAGCAGCTCAATTTACAATAATTAATTATGGAACCAACCCAGATGCCCTCACTGGATGAATGGATCCAAAAGCTCTGGTATGTATATATGTGTACACACTCACACACACACAAATGCACAATGGATTTCTACTCAGCTATTAGAAACAATGATATTGCGTCCATTGAAGGTAAATGATGGATGGCAACGGAAGAAATGCTTAGTGAACTTAGCCAAACCCAGAGATTCAGGGCCAAATATTTTCCCTCATTTGTGGAGGCTGGAGCTAAACTCAGGCTTGTGGTAAAGGTAGACAAACTCACGTATTAGAACCATAGAACAAAATAGAATATGTCAATATTTATGAGAAACAGTTGCAAGCTACTGCATAAGATATTTTGCATGCCTTTACAAAAACTTAAATGTTTAATTCTATTGTCAAATATATCAAAAAATAATGAAGGATTATAGGAAGGGAGGAGAAGGGAAATGTTGAAACTGAGATAAAGCAAGGTACATTCCAAGAATTTATAAGTACATCACTGTATATACTACAGTCATGTATATAAAAATATTCTTCATAGGTATAGGAATTATGTCACTGTACTTGGGTATTTTAGGAAAAATATAGTACCCAGAAAAGAGGCAAGGGATCAGGGGATGGGAGGAGAGAGGTAGAGGGGTGTGTGGAGGGGGATAGTGGCCAAAATGTTTTGCTATATTGTGTGTATCTATGAATATGTGACAATAAATCCCATCATTATGTACAACTATAATGCACTAATAAAGCAACTGTCTAAAGGTAATTCTGTGGACCTTATGCAATTTAGAGTTCTAGTTGAATAAAATGACATTTTTATATGACAACCATAAGGGGAAAAGTTTCTGCAAAATAATCATGCTTTCAGTAAGGAAATGGAGGCAAGTGAAGGAGAAGCTATTCAGGAAAAATGAGTCCGTGTGATTCCAAACATTGGCTCCATCAAGCTAGTCAAATCCAGGAATTCCAAAATAAACCACTTTGTAGACAAAATCTGGCCCTTCTCATTTATTTATAGATTGTTGATGCTATTTCTGTGCTATACTAGCAAAGATGAATTGATGTAACAGAGATCCTACAGAGCACAGATGAAAATAATAATAACTATCTGGCTCTTTACAGGAAGTGGTTGGATGGGGCTGGAGCAGTAGCTCAGCAGTTTCGGCGCTTGCCTGGCAAGCATGAGAACCTGGGTTCAAACCCCAGCACCACGAACACAACCAAGTGTTGGAGCAACTAAGGCCATGTGAAAAACTAAATAAAGTTTCTCTCTTTCTCTGTCTCTCTCACTGTCCCTCTCTCTTAAAAAAAAAAAAAAAAGTGGTTGGCAACTCCTGATCAAACCAATAGTGTTTTCTTGAGAGCTAAAGAAGGATAGCAATTATATCAACACAATACTTAATCTAATCTGAGAGCTTTATTAGGTAAAAAGTTTTCCAATGCCCTCTCACCAAGGATAAAGAACACACCTATAGTAAAAACAAAAAGTTTGACTTTTTGGCTCATCACCACAAAGGAGATAGCACACTACAGAATCACAGGATGTCTCAGAAAGAGAGGTTTGGAAGGGATTTTCTCAGTATTGCATTTGTTAGGTGATTTGGGGGAAGAGTTTTAGACAGTAGTTTTGTTCTGCACTGAATGCTGCCAAAAAATGGAAAAATTTATACTCTTGAGTACCTTCATAGTTTTTATCTAAAAAGCCACGGACCAGAACACGGCTCACCACAGGTAAAGAAACAGAAACCACTCACTCTTTCTAGCTGGAGAAGGATGTGTCTAATCATTACTGTGGGTTAGATAGTTACTGGTTTTTGCTGTATCTCAGACATGACTAAAGTGGTATTGTTTTGTCTTACTTCATCATAGTCACAGAGTGGCTTAGCCTCTTGAATCAGAGCAGGAGCTTCCTGTCTTTGGAGGAACTTTCGAGAAAGACAGAGTGGATCTTAAATATATGCTGTGCAATTTTCAGTTACACAATTTCTGAAAAATCTCAGAATCACTGAGCCATATTCCCTTATATGTAAAACAATAAAGCCACAATAAGAATCACATAACACAATGTTTGTATGAATACAATGTACAGTATCTATCACATAGGAACAGCTCAATAAATGATTAGTATTAACAAAAATAATGATGGATACTTCCTAAGTCAAATATTTCATTTGAATGAAAATGAGCAAAAAAAATGCTAATAAATATAAGTAATTGGCAGAGACTATGTTTACCTTTGTGTGTTCTAGACCATTCAGTAATCCAAAGATATAAGGAAAAATAACATATAGTGTACACCACACTTTGCTTTCCATGAATGAAATATTTTTAATTGACTATTGACTCTTTGGGCTACTCGATCGGCATGACTACTTTTTACATATTTATAAGTCATCTGTATCCCCTCTTCTATAGGACTGATATTCATATTCTGGCCATTTTTATTAGGTTGCTGACTTTCCCCCTACATTAGCAAATCCAAAAGAAAGTACTGCAAATGTGGTTTGTTAATGTTTTCTTCCAAAAGTCTTCGTAGTGATATATATAAATATATATATTACTACATACTATATAAATATATATATTTAGATTTTAGAAAGAGGGGACAGTGAGAGAGAAAGACAGAGAAAAGCAATTTTTATTTAGTTTTTCATGTGATCTTCATTTCTCAGACACTTCATTTTGTACATGGTGCTGGGGTTCGAACGAGAGTACTCATATATGCCAGACAAGTGCCGTAAGCACCGAGCCACCACACCAGCCCCTGTAGTGATATGTTGATAAAAGGAAATGCATTATCTGACTACTTGCACCTTCTTTATAGCTCACGTTAAAAGTGACAACAAAATCACAAATCTAAAAACATTTATGGGACCAAGAGGCACTAACCTCAAACATAAACTATAGAAATAAGGTACAGCCAACAAAGGGAAGTACTGTGTGCCATCTGGTTCCACTGAATTGTTCTTAGAGCTGACAAATATGTTATGAGCCATTAAACACTCTTTAGTTGGCCATACATAAATTATGGTCCTAATTAGCAGGTTCAGTTTTGATATGGGTGGTTTATGAGGCACCAGACGGAAAAGACCAGCTCCTGCCTGACTTCAGAATGAGTTCACATTAAAATATTGGCAGCAGGGCAAATATCTCAATTACACTTTCCAGTAATATTAGAAGAACGTAGCATAAATTCCATATGGTAAATGAGTAGGCCAAGGAGTTTGAGGTGACATCAGAGCACACAGAAACCTAGAGGACTGTGACAGTCCTACTGGAGTCCTACCTTACCAAGTGCTCGATAACAGATGGAATGTAAAGACAAAAAAATTGTCACATGTATCTTCATGTTTACCATAGAATACAATTAACATAGTTTTAACACACTGGATTGTAACCAGGAGTTGAAAAAATGTGAAACATGAGTATAAGTGTGTAGGCAAGTTCAGAGAGGTTATAGAACACACACTTTCAGTGACTTAAAATTCAGATGGAAATACATAATTCTAGGAATTTGAAATTCCTAGGATAGTAAATTAGAAAGAAAGTAATTTTATCCTACCACTTCCCAAAAAATATATAACTCTTTAATTCTGGGACATAAGATTGAAAAAGCAAATTTCTTTATAATTCTCTCACAGGTGATGAGACACAGTTAAAATTTTTGTGGTAAGAAGACTACTAAATTACGTATATGACAAGGTGATGATTATCTGGGAAATACTTGCCAGAGAAGTGAAGGTTTTAGGTGATGCCACCAAAATCCCTTTTACCAGTTGGGCACCCTGGATGACTACTTTTTATTATTATTGGAGCATTAAAGTTGTACATAATTATGGGATTTGTCGTTACATACTCATACATGCACACAATATAATAATATAATTTGGCCAATATCCCCTATCATAGCACTCACCCCTCTCTCCTCACATCCCCAGGTCCCTGGCTTCGGCTGATCACCCTTTGAACTATTTATGTATTTTTCCTGTTTATATTGCTTGTGTGGGAATTATTTAGCCTTCTACAGGTGCAAAATATGTTTTCCCTCCTTCCCTTAGCCCTTTTTTCCCTATCATCCTTCTTCCCTCCTGCCTTTCAGCTTTCTCTACCCCACTAGGATTCCTTTAGTTTTTCTATTAATTTGTATTTGAATGGTTCTACATTAAATATTTTCCCTCCCTC
>PVKS010023678.1:0-32061 GCA_004027875.1 Aplodontia rufa | reverse complement strand
TCTCTCTCTCTCTCTCTCTCACTGTCCTTCTCTCTTAAAAAAAATCTGGTTAAAAAATAAATAAAAAATAAAAATAAAAATGGGCCAGGAATGTTGCTCAGTGGTTAAACACCCCTGGCTTCAATCCCAAGTTTAAAAACAAACAGGTTAAAAAAAAATCTTCCAGGGGCTGGAGCGGTGGCTCGGCGGTTTCGGCGCTTGCCTGGCAAGCATGAGGACCCGGGTTCAAACCCCAGCACCACGTACACAACAGGCTCACGCATGGAGATGAAAGCAGATTCCAAGGGGGATGGGGAAACACTGCTTCCTGGGCATGGAGATTTGCTGGGAAAGTTCTGGAAGCAGATGGTGGTGGTGGCTGCACAATACTGTGACTGAGTTGAATGCCACCAGACAGAACAGGTTGAAATGGCTGATTATATGTGCCTTATTACAGTGAGCACACTGGCAGTAACAGGAAGTCATGGCCACTGTGAGGTTGTACAGCAGCAGCTCCTGTTTGCTAGCAGGCCACCGCCCCCTGGCCAGATTGCCTGGGAATTCTACAGCGTGGAAGAGAATCACCCATTCTGTGCCAGCCATGGCAGCTTGGCCTCTCCCCAGTCAGGTCTACAAAGGAGACCCCAGCCCAGGCTGACTTCAAATGAGACCCCAGCCCAGGCTGACACCAGGTGACAGTCCAGGGGGAAGGCCCTGGGGCAGGGAAGCTGCCCTGGAGCTCTCACCCGCAGAAGCTAGGAGAGGTCACTGAGTTCAGGGGCTAGGGTCAGCTGAAACGCTGAACCCTTCTCAAGTGGCAGCTAGGTGGGCTCAGTAGACACCGGGGGTGGGCACCGGTCTCCTCCCGGGGAGCTTGCCCACTCTGGTCCTGTTTTCTCATTTGTAAAATAGGAAAAACCACAGCGTCGGCCTCGCTGGGGTGTGAGGACACCGTAAGTGCTTAGCTGGGGCTCTGCGCCAAAGGCTGGTCAGGTACAGGACCGTCGCATGAGGAGGAAGACTGGGGACGGTGACTCCTCTGGGGCCCCCTGGGACCCACCACAGACTCTGAGCCTGGGTGAACGTGAGCCTGTCCGTCTGTCCGTGCGTTAGCGACCGCTCCGTGCACCCGTCTGTGCGCGATGGAGAGTGCTGTCACGCCGGTGTCCCCTGTCCCCGTTCGCGCCCCCGTCCTTGGGCTGTCCACCCACGTGGATGTCGTGTCGCGTCCGCGGGCGGTTGGGGCCAGGGCGGCAGCCTCCCCTGCCCTCGCGGTCCCCGCTGCCCGCCTCCCGCGGTCTCGAGACCCCCGCGTAGCCACTTCTCCCCGGCCCTCGGCGCGGAGCGCGCGCGGCGGGCGTTGCCCGGGCAACGCCAGGATGCCCAGCAACAAGTCCGCGGCGAGCGTCACGTGCCCGGCGCGGGCCAATCCCCGGGCGGCGGGGGAGCGGGTCAGCCCGGGCCAAAGTCCGCCTCCCGCCCGCCTCCTCCCCCGCGGCCGCCGCGGCGCGGAGCTCTTTACCGTAATTGCGGCGGGAAAGCGCCTCGCTGGAGCGGTGCGCCGGGGCTGGGGCAGAGCGGAGGCGGGAGTCTGTCCCCCAGCAGCCTCGCCCCTGCCTCCACCGCCGCCGTCCAAGCATCCATTAGGCGCCTACTGTGTGCACCTCCTGGGGGTGGAGGTGGGGAACCCCAGCTTCCAGCTTGAATCTGAGGGCAGAGGAGCTGGTGGGACTCACAGGAGCTGTTCAATCGCCCTTGGCTCTGTTGAGTAAACCTCCCCTTTCCCTGGGCCTGGGTGATCCCGGTGCAAAAATATGGAAGATGCAACCCTTACAGGGAGGCCAGGAAGAGACTCGAGGCTCGTCTTTGTCACTTTTCCATCGTAACTCTAGTGAGTCTCTTAACCCAAGTCCCTGATTACTCCTGTTATAAAATAAATACATAGGATATTTATCCGTGGCAATGGTACCTATCAAGAGAATGTATGCAGGGGCTGGAGCAGGGGCTTGGTGGTTACAGCGCTTGCTTGACATGCAGGACGCAGGTTCAAACCCCAGCACCATGTACACGATGAAGCGTCAGAGCAATGAAAGCCACAGGAAAAACTAAATAAAATTGATTCTCTCTCTCTTAAAATAAATAAATAAAGAAACTGCTGACCATGAGAAGTGGTGGGGATCTCAGCGGGCGGGCGGGAGGAAACAGCCCAGCCTCCAGCTCCTGCCTCTGGGCCTTTGAACATGCTGCTTCCTCTGACCTGGCTTCTCCCTTCCCCTTCTGACCCACAGGCAGCACTCCCCAGAGGGGCCTCCCTGGCAGCACCCACATCTCATTTTCTGCCTCAGTTATGGATACACTCCATCCCAGCTCTGCGGAAGTCAGGAATTCTTGTTCCTGTCCCTTCCCCCACCTAGCATGCGTGAGGGGAAGGGCAGTTATGGGAAAGGCTGTCCTTGGAACTGTGTCAATCCCGGTTCCTGAGGCGAACCCCACAGGGAGAACTCAGCCTTCGCTGGAGATCAACCTGGGCCTCGCGGCTGGAAAGGAAACCAGGCCTGCAGGGACTTGGCTTTCCTCCTGGACTGCAGCCTGGGAGCCACCTTTTGGAGAGAGGCTGGTCCCACTCAGACCGCGGACAGCAACCACAGAATGTGGCTACAAGGGAGGGTTCTGGTTTCCAAAAGCAGTTGGTTCCCTCGCCCTGCTGTGAGAGCTGGAGTGTCTCGACCTGTCTGTGCCTGCCTCTGCATCTGGGGAACAGGGCTCATGGCACTGAACTTGGGAAGCTCACGTGAGGGTAGATGAGGCAGATAGAGCCAGCCATCAGCAGGTTTTCAAGAAACGGTAGCTGCTGTTATTTCGGCAGAAAGGGATAAAGTGAAGGGATGTTGTGAATGTCACAGAACCAGTAGGACAGCTAGGACATTGGTCTTTGGAGCAGGCAGGTGCTGAGAGCAGAGCAAGATGGCAGCGGTGTGGGGAGCCCAGCCCGCCGTGCTAGCAACTGATCTTTGCCTGCTTTCCTTTCCCCATCTTTCAAACAGGAAAAAGAGAACTCCACCTCCTGTCCTGGCTCTCTGGAGGAGATAACCGGAACAGGGTTCTGGAAGGTTCTGGAAGGTCCAAACTCGGTACTCAAAGTATCAAATATGTACTGGGGCTCGGTGTTTGCAGGTGCTAAGTCTGCAAGACAGAATGGGAGAGCCACAAAGAACAGCAGGGGAGGGAGGGTAAGGAAAGCTGATTTCTGCTCCAGGCTAGGCCCCTGTCATGCTGTGTGTGCCAGAGAAAGTTGCTTTCCCACTCTGGGCCTTAAGGAAATGGCGGTCACCACCATCACCCGCAAGGTGCTTAGCACTGTGCCTGGTAGTGTCCCAGTTCCTGTTGCTGCTGCCACTCTTCCAGGACACACCTGGCAAGACTTTGCTCCCCGCAGGGTCTGAAGTGCTAGAGGTTTTGGGTGGCTGTCACTCCTGGCTCTGGACGGAGCCCCTCATCAGGGATTCCCTGGAGCCCTGGGGTGGGCGGGGGCACCTGCGTGTGGTCCTGTTTGCCTGCTCCCCTGCCTCCGTTAATCTCCCCCTGCCTGGGATGGGGGTCAGGTTTCGGGGCCTCAGGCAGGTGTTGTCCAGAGCAGCTCAGTTTCCCTAATCCTCTGGGCTCCAGAAATTGTTGTTGGCGGAGAACAACAGGCCAGCTGAGGCCACCATCTGTGCAGTGTTCATTTGTAAATGCTCGTGAGCACAGGAGAGAGGTCTCTATAGTAACGGCTGAGGAAGGGGCTGCAGTGTGCGCGTGTGTGGATGAGAGTGCGTGCCTGCGTGCGAGGCAGGGCACAGGGAGAAAGGCTGGCCCCAGACTCTTGCTCCTGGACCTTTTCTTCTTCCTCTGATGAGCTATTAATTAATGCTCATTGCTGGCTTATTATCTCCGGACATAATTAGCTACTGTTCTTAACTGGAGTCTCGCAGGGACACTTTCTAAAGAGATTCATTCACATCTGCCTGCTGGCACCTGTCCTCCTGGGATGCAGGCGAATGTAGCAGAACCTGGGGTCCCAGTTGTGGGGAGTTGAAAAAGAACCCTCTCTTTGAAGCCGAGGTCCCCAGTGAAATGACAAGCGCAGTACCAGAATTAGCAAGGGACCCCTCCCCAGCCACCCAGGAAGTGATTTTAAAACCCAGCTGTGATTATTTTGGAAGGTACAATGGAGCCCCCCAAGGAGAGAGCATTTGCAAGAGGAAGTTGCCACCTCAGTTTGAATGGGCCACTGAGACCCAGGGGTGTGCAGGACTGGACTGGACGGGAGGAGGGGGAGCCTACCATACCCAGAGCACCCTCCTGACCTTTGCACGTGCTGGTACCCCAGCCAGGAGCACACTCCTGCAGCTTCCACAGCTCACCCCTCCGCAGGCCCAGGTCTCAGTTGAAATGGTGCCTCCTCCAGGAAGCCTGCTGTGATCTACCCCTTGTCCCTGCACCTGGGCTGGGGTCCCACAATTCCATGTGCCTCCTCCATCAGTTTTGTTCATTTGAGCTGTAACCATCTGGGAGGCCCTTTCTTTCCAACAAGCCCTGTTTATGTGGAGGATTATGACATTTTCTGTTAGGGCACGTGTGGAGTGATACTTCTTGTATTAAAAAGATGGGAAGGAGCAGGGTGTGGTGGTGCACACCTGTAATCCCAGCAGCTCTGGAGGCTGAGGCAGGAGGATTGCAAGCTCAAAGCCAGCCTCAGCCACTTACCCAGGCCCTCTCTCAAAAAATAAATAAATAAATAAATAAATAAATAAGGCAGGAGATGTGGATCAGTGGTTAAGTAACCTTAGATTCAATCCCCAGTGCCCCCCCAAAATAAAATAAATAAATAAAAAGACAGAAAGGAAACAACACATTTATTTGGTGGCTAAGAAAGACATGGATGATATCACTTAATAATGGAAGGGCGCTAACTCTAGGTCCATGCAACAGAAGGGCTGCTCTCCAATACCACAGGCACAAGAGAGGTGCTGGGGTTGGAACCCAGAACCCCATGCGCGCTTGGCACGTGTGTCCTGAGCCGCAGCTCAGACCATGTCTGCTTTTGAATGTTCTCCCCACCTTTCAGACACCAGGAGAAAGCACCGAGCCTCTCCCCTGCCAGCCACCGTCTTCCCATAGGCGCCAGCAAACTGGCCCCTGTGCTAGT
The DNA here is from genome assembly GCA_004027875.1 of Aplodontia rufa. Lineage (NCBI taxonomy): Eukaryota > Metazoa > Chordata > Mammalia > Rodentia > Aplodontiidae > Aplodontia > Aplodontia rufa. The sequence continues at coordinate 26,894 of PVKS010023678.1, read as the reverse complement.
TGCTGAGGCCCTGTGGCTGCTTCCCTAGAGGAGTTTTCTTGGCTTGCAGTCACACCTTTCATCTGCAAATTCCCTCAGGTGGCCGGGACTCCTGTGACAGAGGACAGTGCTCAGAACACAGTCTGGTTCTGGGAGACATCTACTTTCTGGCCCTTTGTGGAACACGTTCGCGGACCCTGCTCTGTTCTTCACACGCGGAACCGATCCGTGCGTGTCTCTTGTTCTCATTCCTGTTCTTGTATTTTCTGCTTTCTGCACTGCATGGAGGACAAGAGCCACCTCAGCTTCCTCCATCCCCTGCCTTCTACCCAGGCATGCATTTCCTGTGGAGTGAACGAATGGTGCACATGATCTTTCTAGAATGTCTAAAAAGTGCCTTCAACTCGGGGGTGGGGGGGAAGCAAGCATCATTCACAGCCTCATAGGACACAGTGCCTGAGCCTGATTGAAGGGTTAACGGGAGAAGCCTGGAGTCTTAGAGTCGTGCAAAGCTCTCTCTGCGAAAGAGATGGGGCAGAGGTCAGCCAAACAGTGCAGGGCCCTGCATTGGGTCCCCGGTTGGGGAGAAATGCCAAAAGACCAGAGCTGGTGACAGTGAGGGGTGCCCCCTGGTTAGGTGATGGTGTGGTGCCAACTTTAACATCTTGGTTGTGATCCCTGCATTATGGGGCCTGGAAAACTGTCCTGCATCTTGGAGGATGCAGGCTCATGCATGCCTGCAGCCCTCCTGGGGAGGGGGACAGAAACAGACAAACAGGAAGCCAATGGTGCAGGATGGGTGGTAGGGAAGAGCTGGGGCTGGCTCATTTGCACTCCATGCAAGTCCGGGTTTGATCTTTTTTCAAGATTAAAAAGGTTTCATTTTTTGAAGGAGAACAAACCACGCCAGCTTCCCACTTCTTTCTCTCCTTTTTCTACCACGCTCTCTCTGATGCCCCTTTGGATCTGCGAAGCCAGAGGCACCACACAGGAGGATGAGCATTTCCGAGGTGAATCTGTGTACCTACTGTGTGTCGGCACTCCATTCAGCCTCCACACCCACTCTGCTGTTTTGACTGAACTTTGCACCTGGAGCTCAGAGAGTCCACCTATGTGAGGGGCAGCTTCCTGTTACTACTACAGCGGATGCCCCAGACCGTCCACTCTGAAAGAGGAAAGGTTCATTTTGGAAGTTGCCCTGTTTCTTTGGGGCTACAGTGAGGCAGCATGTCACAGGTACACCAAAGTCACCAAGAAGCAAAAGAGAGAGGAAACGATCAGGTCCCCTAATCCTCTTTGGGGGCAGCCTCCAAGGACATAAGATCTCCCAGTAGGCCCCACCTCTTAAAGGTGCCACCCTGGGGATCCAGCCTCCCAGGCGTGGACCACCGCAGGACACTGACTAAACACAGCAACTTGGTTTGGGCATCTTTATTGACACCTGCTGGGTGACTCCTGTGAAGCCCCTGGGCTCCAGAGGTCACCAACAAGGGCTCATTAGGAGGCTCAAATTCCATGAAATGAGCAACCCCTTCAGGGGATCAGGGGACCTTCAGACCGGGGAGGGCACAAGCAAACAGGAATCCCTCTATAGTCACACGCAAAGACATTTGAGTTCAGTGACTTTTTACACCTTTACCCTCCCTGAAGATTGCTGAATTCCTGTAGGCACCGCCTGTGGGTAATGTAATAATGTAATGGAGCCTGCTCGTTGTGAATGAATTTTGATTTCAGACAACACGCTTTGTCTGGGTTGCTGAGTTCTTCTGTGTTCCCTTCAACTTTGCATGTGAGGTGGGTGCCTGCCCAGGTGCACCCTCACTCTGCCCTGGCTCCATCCACACGCAGTCCACTCCACGGCACTAGTTCCTCACCGCCGAGCTCTGAGAAGATCTAGCTGATATTTCCATCTCGCAATCAAGGACACTGAGGTGCACAGAGGTTCCTCTGTGCCACCCTCGCAGTGCTGGGATGGAACCTAGGGCCTCCAGCCCGAGTCACACCCCAGCCCAGAAACTCTGGTTGGTTTGCTGGCTCTGAGCCTGCTTAGTAAAACTCTGTAAGAAACTTTATTTCATGGGGCTGGAGCAGTGGCTGAGAGGGTTTCCGCGCTTGCCTGTCAAGCACCAGGACCCAGGTTCAAACCCCAGCACCACATACACAACTAAGTGTTGGAGCAATTAAGGCCATGTGAAAAACTAAATAAAGTTGTTTCTCTTTCTCTCTCACTTCCCTCTCTCTTTAAAAAAGAAAGAAAGAAAGAAAGAAACTTTATTTCCGTTGAGTTTTGAGACAGAGTCCGTAGATGTTGATCTAAGCCGCACCTCTGCCGCAGCCTCCTCTGAGCCCTCCACCCCTCAGGCCTCAATTCCCCTGTGTGGAACTGGATTTTAATATCTTCAACATTTTCTCTTTTCCTCCAACACAGTTTGCCAGCTTTCTCCTTCAGACTGGGAGGGTACTGAGTTCACTGGACGCGCAGAGATGCGGGAGGGGTTGAACTGTGTAGGAACTCCCCTGGAACCACAAGGGTGCTCCTTAGGGATCCAGAAAAACCCCAGTTTTGGGGCAGATGCCAGACTTTTATTCTGAAGCCGAGGCCGCAACCTATGAGGTAATCCTTGGAGCTTCATTCGAGGCACAGTCCCATTGGTTAGCCGGAGAAGCCCCGCCCAGGGTTCCGAAGCCCCACCTTCCTCCAAGCGCATAAATACGCGTGTTCCAGCCTCTGCAGTCTCCGGACACCCGCATCTGCCATCGCGACGGGAAGCAGGTGAGGCACGAAGGGAGGGGTTTCTGCGGGGTCCGGGACCCTGGGGACGGGGCTGGTTTGCAGGTCGCCTGGGATGGGGCTGGTTTGGAAGTCACACAGGGATCTCTTCGCAGAGACGGCGAATGTCGAGTCTGGCGATCGAGACCTACCGCGCCGGCTACCTGGGAGCTGAGTTCCGGGAACGTCACGGGTGCGGAGCAGGTACCGGTCCTAGTAGCGACTTCTCCTGTCTGGGTCTCTCCGAGAAGAGGGTTGAAGGGGAAGGAAATGGGGGGCTCCTAGGAGTCGGAGGAACAGACGACGAAGCGGGTGGGGGACTCGGGGCCGGGGGCGGCTAGGCGGGTCTCCTTCGGCGCAGAGGCTGAGGACCGCCCACCGCGGGGGCCACGCCGACCGCTTCAGCACCGCGCTCCGGACAGCGCCTCTCGGCCGCGGAGGGCGCCGCGCGCTGTTTCAGCACCGGGCCCCGGACAGCTCCCGGCGGGGTCCGCACCCCACCGCCCCCCGCAGAGGGGACGGCCCTTCCGCCACGACTGTGGGGGGAGGGGCGCGGTTGGAGACTTTAAAAAACGGATCCCTTTCCAGGTCAGCGGGAGAGAGAGGAGCACACGCGAAAGTCCACGAGTCCCAACAGGTGAGACGGACAACCGGGAGAACCTGTGCGCTTTCCAGACTTCCGTGAGGAGCACCGTGCCACGCATGTCGTTTACATATATAGTGTCATCTTCAGCTCTTCAACATGAGTGTCATTACATTAGGTGAAAGTTGAAGGAACAGAAGCACCAGAGGGGCAGGAAAATTGCCCCAGGGCACTCAACCCAAAAGCCACACTGTAAATGACCTCACATCCATTCACCTCCAAATCCCACATTTCGGATGGGCGTGTGGGGGAACTGTGCCCTTGGCGAGGACCTCACTCCCTCCAGGGGAACCAGGAATGGAAAATATGGGACAGTAGCAGTCCCAGGTTGGCCCAGGTGAGGATCTCAGGCTGGGGCTGAGGCTGAGGAAGGAGACCGGAGTGGCCGTGGTCTAGTGCTGTGTGGAAGACTAGTGATTTTGTTGTTCTGATGTGCTATGACAACAAATCACAGCCGGCCTCATAGCGCAGACCCCTGTCGACCTTCGACCTTCGCTGGAAATGGGCGAGTGGAGGAATGGAGTGTCAGGAAGGGGTGGCTTCTACCCAGGCAGATGGGGGCTGACCCCATGGGGCACAGCCAGGGGCAGGGGAAGGAGCCGAACACAAGGGCAGCACCTGCAAGCCTACAGTTGTGAGCCATACCTGCTGTGGCCACCACTTCATGGGACACAAAACACCTGACTGCACACCCAGGGCCCTTTTCCACCTCCTGATCCCTCTGCACCAGTCTACGAGGGTGCAGCATCTGAACATCTCCCAGACCAGAGTTCTAGGGGCGCTTTCCAATAAAAGTCCAGAAAAGCTTCTCTTCCTTCCCCTGCCCATCAGTTTAATGACCAATCACAGGACAAGAGCAAACTTGTGCCTGGCGGTGAGTCCTCAGGGCCCTCCACAGATGTCATCTCTAAGTCCACACTCAGAAAGCTTCCCTTGCAGGCTCACCACCCATGTAGGTCTGCATTAGCCTTAGGATAGCAGGTGTCTGGCACAAAGTCCAATTTCTCTCACGTCGTCTGTTTTCATGTCTGCTCCTGTTAGGCCTGGCATGCCGCAGCCACTCAATAAATATTTGTGGAATCAATAAAAGCATCAAAGAAAACCCTGATACACTGATCAATGAATGAATTTCGCCACACACATGAAGATTCCTTTTGAGTCTCCCCCACCGAGGGACTGCAGGGTGACAGTGGTGGCAGGTGTTTATTGAGGGACCATAATTAAATTTCTGGACACTCAAGGGCCGCCCAGCCAACTAATAGCCCCAGGAGAGGGCCAGACTCGTTTAATTATCAATTACAAGTCATTGATTCTTTATTAGCTCGGGCAACCCTGTCTCCCTTCTCGGCCACAGACAAATGAAATCCTTCCCTCTCCCAGGAGGGCTGCCTCAGTGGGTCCATTAGCAGCAGGGAAAATATGATTATAAAATACCTAAATGAATGGGACCAGCACACAGGGTTCCACTTCTAGTCGGCGTTTTGGGCAATTTTCTGGTATATTTAGAAGCATCCTCTGGGAATGGGTGAGGAAGGAAAAGGGTGCTGTATGAGAGGAGAGGCACCCTAGTGTTTAGCAATTGCCCCAAATTCATCACTGTGGGCTGGACGCCCCATCCCCCCAAGCCCGCTCTTCCTCCGCTTCTCAGTCCCCTCCCCAGCCCCTCTGCACTCAACGCGGATCCACCCACACCCTCTGCCTGCATCGCTGCTGCTGGCTGCGTGGCGGTCTCTTCCTGGCTCTTACCACCTGCGCACACGCACGCGCGTTCACACACACACACACACACACACACACACACAGCCCTTCAGCTCTGCAGAGAGGGTACCTTCTAGAACACAAATCTGGTCAAGTCCCGCCCTTCCTTTCAATGCTCCCCACTCCCACTGACTGCAGATAAAATTCAAATACCCTCACAGGTCTGCACCACCCGCCCCCACCCACTCAGAGCCTGACAGCTGCACTCAGCCACCAGCCCAGCCAGGAGCTCCGCTCAGACCCTCCACCCACTGCGGAGGATGACTCCTGCTGGGAAGCCCAGCAGAGCACCAGGCAGGTCCCCAGGACCCTCGGGGTGGGGCTTCCTGTGGTTCAGGAGCTAGGCCAGCCCAGGACTCTGGCGATGTTGGGTTCCATGAAAGTTCCACCAACCTCGTTCCTTTTGCCTGAAGACCCCCGGGTGAGAGTGGGAGGGGCTAGGCTCCCCTCACTGGCTTCATGGTTGTACCCTCTGTGTTCTGATCCGTGTGGGCGCCCGGCAAATATTCACTTGGGGTACAAATGCAGACCCAAGTCTGCCACCTTCATCAGACACAAAACCTCACCCCCTTCATAGGCCTCACACCCCCACCCAGGCGCAACCAGCTCACTCGTCCTCTTGGCCACCCCCACAGGGCTCAGCATGCAGCTGCTGGGGCACAGTAACTGAGATGGTGGCTCCAGCAGTGCCCTCCTGGCTTAGCAGCTGTGGCTGGAGAATGAGGGTCTGATTATATCATTTTCTGCAGTGTCCCCTCATGTCCTGCAGGCCAAAGGCACAGCCCCCAACAGCCTGCCTGTGCTTCAGACGCCACCCACGCATTCAGCTGGCCATAAATTCAGGGGTTCCCACAGCTTCCTCAGCTTTGATGATTTACTAGGAAAGATACTAAGAACTCAGGAAAATGCTGTACTTCCAATTACAGCTTTATCACCAAAGACAAACCAGGACAGGCCAAGTGAAGGGAAGTGCATTTGGGAGGACCTCAAATATAGACTCCCTGTGTCCCCCTCATGCAAGTAGGGCCTATGTATTCCTTTGCTCTCTGTTACTGTAACACAGTAACTGAGGCTTGGCGCCTTTTCAAAGGCAAGAGGTTCATTTTGGCTCATGGTTCTGGAAATTCAAGGTTGAGGGCTCCTTAATGAGGCAAAGACTTATTTTGGATCTTGGGGGTCAGAGGTTTTAGTCCATGGTCACCTGACCATGGGCCTGTGGTGAGGTAGACATGGAGGAAACCCAGGGTGAGGACAAGCCTCATTTCCTGCTAGCCAGGAAATAAGAGAAAGGGGGAGGGGAGAGAAAGAGAGATAGAGGAAGAGAGGGGGAGAGAGGGGGAGGGAGAGAAAGAGGGGGACACAGAGGGAAAGAGAAAGAGAGGAAGAGAGAAGGAAGAAGGAAGGGGCCAGGGACAAAATAAGTCCCCAAGGATGTCCCCACTCAACCTTGGGTCCCGCCACCCCAGATAGTTCCTAAAGTTCTGGGTCCTTTGACAGGTCAGAGCCCTCCCGCCCAGTCACCTTCCCCACCTCTGAACACTGCTGCATGGGGGATCAGGCCTTCATGACCCGTGACAGGGTCTCCTCTGGTCTTTCTCCCTCTTCTTATAAAGCCACTAGCTTCAATGGTGGATCCAGCTGATGACCTTACCTGACACTTGGCACCTCCCAAAGGCCCCTCCTCTAAGGTCCTTGGCTCCTTCCAGATCCCTGCTCTTCATCAAGTGAGCCCAGCTAGAGGCTGCGGTTCTGGTGCTGAGAGGGGACAGCAGCTGACTCAGACGGCAGTTCCCAGAGAGCCTCCCAGGCGGTGTCTCGGTGTCTCGCGGGCCAGGCCATGGAACCCGGTCCCTTGATTTCCCTCTCCCTCTTGCTCCCTGCCTGGAGGTGAGCAGCTTGCTCCCCATGCCCCTGCCTGGCGGGCTGGGCCTGAAATCTCCCAGACTCTGGGCCGGAGGAACCTTCTCTCTTGATAAGCTGACTAGCTCAGGCTTTTGTCACGGCAAAGGAAAGCTGGCAAGCAAGCAACCAAAGTCCCCAGGTGCTGCTCCAAGGTCCTGACTGTCCAGGACAAAGTGAATAAAATGGGCAACACCGTCCACAGGCACAGCCCAGCTCCTGAGGCTGAAAGCGCTGGTGGGAGCTACCCTTGGTGACACTGAAGGGATGAGATGCTGGTCACACTGCAGAACGCTGCAAGCTGCAGAGAGCTTAGATCCTGTCCTTGAGGATGACGTTAAAATCAGCCAGCCTCCTGGGGGGCACGGAGCTGGAGGGACCACGTGTCCACCCTGCCCAGCCCCAGGGGAAGCAAGTGCAAGAAACCCTTGGGGCTGAGACAGCACTGGAGCAGAGGGAAGCCGAGCTGAGCCGGAGGGAGTTCTGGCCTCCTGGGCCTCTCTGTCGGAACACAGCAGAGACAGCCTCTCTCCAGGAGCACCAGGAGCGCAGCCCCGTATCTGGTACATGGTGAGTGTTCAACAGGCAGGAAAGGTACTAACCATCCGTCAGGCGCACAGGAAGAAGTCAGAGAGGAGAGGAGGGCAGCAGGAGGAAGACGGTCAAATAACTCTTTTTTCCCCTCTTTGGTACCAGGGATTCAACCCAGCCACATCCTCAGCCCTCTTTACATTTTATTTTGAGACAGGGTCTCACTAGAGAACCTTGCTAAGTTGATGAGGCTGGCTTTGAACTTGTGATCCTCCTGCCTCAGCCTCCTGAGCTGCTGGGATTACAGGTGTGTGCCCCACTGTGCCCGGCTCCAAATAACTCTTGAATGAGTGTTAAGAACTGAGAGCTGACATTTTATATTATTTTGTTTAAAACTTGCATGATTGTACAACAAATAAATTTCTCAATAAAACATATAATGTCGTAAATATATAAGCCATTAACATAATGTTTATTTTCATTATCAACTATTATAAGTGTGTATAATTTCATGTGCTATATTTTTATATGACTGTCAGTTCAGCAGGGTTACCATCATCACCACAATCATATGAGTAATGCATTGTGCTATGATATTAAAATGGTTACAAGAAAAAAAAAGAACTGAGAGCTGGAGCTGGAGCTGTGGCTCAGCGGTTACAGCGCTTGCCTGGCACGCGTGAGGACGTGGGTTCGAACCCCAGCCCCACATACACAACGAAGTGTCAGGAGCAATGAAAGCCACCTGAAAAACTAAATAAAATTGATTCCTTCTCTCTCTCTCTCTCTTTCTCCCACCCCTCTCTCTCTCTCTTTCTCCCACACCCTTACTGTCTCTCTCTCTTAAAAAAAAAAAAAAAGGAGAGAGGAACTCACACTAGTCTTGCAGTTGCAGCCCTCAGGCTATAGGAGTTGTGTGCTGCGGTGCCTGGAAGTGCTCAGGGGGGTGTCAGGGAGTGGCGTTGTCTGCAGTTTTAGGCATAGGCAAGGAGGTCTGGGGACATCTTTGTGGGTGAAGGCTACGGTGCTGTAATGTGGTTTCTGGGCTTATTGATTTTTTTGGAGAGAGAGAGGGAGAGGGGGGAGGGAGAACAAGTGTGTTAATTTCATTTTTTCATCTCGTTTTGGTTTTCCTTCAGTTAGTTGTGTGTGTGGTGCTGGGGTTCGAACCTGGGTCCTCACACACGCAATACAAGTGCTATACCGCTGAGCCACCACTCCAAGGGCTTTTTATTTTTTTAAGACAGAAGATGAGACAGAGAGAGAGAGAGAGAGAGAGAGAGAATCAGCTTTATTTAGTTTTTCACCTGGTTGTCTTCGTTGCTCCTTGTGCGTGTGGTGGCAGCTGCTTGTGTTCTCACGTGCTCTGTGCGCCTGCGTGGTGGCTCTGGGTCCGGTAGTAAGGACAGTCCCTGTGTCCCAGAGGTGGAGATGTCTTTCCAGGTGCCAGCCTGTAACCATCTCCCCTTGCCACATGCCAGCTTCAGGAAACAAAGCTTCCCCCTCCCGTCTTCCCCAGGGCCACCTGGTCATTCTCCCATCCAAGCCCTTTAAATCCTATGAACCAAGCCTTGCACATCGTGTGAGAGTAGCCATTGGAACCCTTCTGAGGGACGGTGAGTGATTTAGCACATTCAGTGTTCTGCAACCATGCTGCTCTACACCCAGAACATCCCACCACCCCAAAAGGAAGGCTGGTCCCCTCTGAGCCCTGCACCCATGGAGCCACCTCTCGTCTCTGTCACTGGAGTCTCACGCAGTGGCCTTTTGTGTCTGGCTCTTATTGAGCGTGAGGTCCTTGAGGTCCATCCACACCGCAGCGAGCGCCACCTCTCCGGCCAGTGGCTGAGGGACGTCCAGCCTGTAGGTGGGCCACATTTTCTTTGTTAGTGTCTTGAGACACATTTCCTCCTAGAGGTAGGTGCTACATCACACCCTCTTTTACAGAAGAGGGAACCGAGGCCCAGAGAAGTGAAGCAAGTGGCTCAAGGTTGCACAGCTACTGGGTGGCAGAGCTTTGGCCAGGGTCTGCCGTCAAAGCACCACCTTGCACCCGTCTCTAATGGTTAGGTGCTCAGGGACCACATGGCAAGGACAGCGTGTCCCTCTGTCATTTTCCCAGGCGGGGATGTGAAGATTTAGACACACAGAGGCTTGTGGTGGTCACTCTGGGCACTATCCCCAGCTGGGACTGAAACTGAGGCCCCCAGGGGGCAGTGAGCACAGCAACACAAGCCCCAGGTCTCAGACTTGAAGGGTCCTCTCTGACGCCTGCCTGGCCCCAGGTTGAATCAGACGGTTTTATTTGGGGAGCAGGTGGGGGTGGAGAACTCAGAAGCTGCTTCACCGAGCCTTGCAGTCCCCCTCCGTCGCCTCCCACCAGCAAGGGTGGGGGTCTGCAGAGAGAGCCTTGGTTATTTCCTGCCCCTTAATGGGTCCTTCAGGAGCAAGTGGCTTGGCTTCCATGACAACAGCAGCAAGCCAGAGGAGCTGGCTGGATTTCCTCCCCACCCATCCGCCTCCGCGTCTGCCAGCGTCTGCCACTCCGGAACCCAGGGGCCCAGGCCAGGGTGCCTGTGGGTGGGGGCACCGCTCCTCTCTGGAGGGAGGGCTGGGGGGAGCCGCAGGCATCCACAGGAGGGTGGCGCTGGGAGGGGTCCCAGGCCGGCAGCTCTCCCAGGCTCTCCCAGGGCCCCGTCTACCAGCACGGGGGAGACAGCTGAACTGACGTGACCACCCAGGTGAGGGTCCCCTCCTGGGGGTGGAGAAGGGAGCTTGGGCCGCCAGGGTAGGAGGCAGCTGGCTCAGAGGCAGAGTCAGGGGACAGGCGGGCATCCTGCCTCCAGGGACCGGCGCTGCAGGGCTCACAGGCTGGAACCCCTGGGAAATCGGGGTCTGGACGCTGCTGCTCAGAGCCGAAGCTCCTGCTTTTGACCCTGCTCTGTGCGGTCGGTGAGCGGAGGTCTGTGCCCTTAAGACTGGCTGTCAGGACGCGCCCGCCCTCCGATCGCCCGGACACATTGAGTCTACCGTGGACACACTTTTTTATGTTTTAAATTTAATTTTTTTTAAAGAGAGAGGGACAGTGAGACAGAGAATCAATTTTATTTAGCTTTTCATGTGGCTTTCGTTGCTCTTCCAATGAAGTTGACACTTCATTGTGTAGGTGGCGCTGAGGTTCGAATCTACGCCGCTGCGCCTGCCAGGCAAGCGCCGGAACCGCTGAGCCACCGCTGCAGCCCTACGGAGGACGAGGATTCACAGCCTATCATATTTCATAGCAGCTAACAAAATATTTTCTTTTTATTTTACATATTTGACACGCGCTGTTAGTTTAAAACATCGTTATCTCTCTCTTTTTAATAAAGAGAGAGAGACAGTGAGAGACGAGAGAGAGAGAGAGAGTGAGAGAGAGAGAGAAGCAACTTTATTTAGTTTTTCACACGGCCTTCGTTGCTCCAACACTCAGTTGCGTACATAGTGCTGGGGTTCGAACCCGGGTCCTCGTGCTTGCCAGGCAGGCACTGAGCCGCGCTCCAGCCCCCTCGTTATCTCTTGAGAAGCCTATCATACGGACATTATTTGCACAGATATTCTGTCAGATCGTAGCTGTATACTTGTCTCCTACAAAACACGCAGACGATACCATGTTATCCACCACGGGTTTCCTTACTCTGTTTTTGTTTTTGCAGTCCTAGGAAGGGAGACCAGGGATTTGGATGCGTGAAGCAAGTGCCCACCACTGAGCCACAAGCCAGCCCTCCAGATCTATCACACACACACGCACACACACACACACACACACATATGCACACACATGCATCCGCACACACAGGTACACATACACACACGCATCCGCACACACACGTACACACACACACATGCACACACATGCATCCGCACACACAGGTACACACACACATACACACACATGCATGCACGCACGCGCATGCACAAGCATACACCCTCACCCGCACACATACACACACATGCGTGCGCGCACACGCACTCACACACATACACGCACACATACGCGTTCACACGTGCACATGTGCACGTGCACACACACAAAATGGTTGAGCGATCTGGGTACAAAACGTGCAGAGATACATCTCACCGTCTTGGTAACTTTCCTACAAGCTTGAAATTATATCAGGGTTAAACAGTTACAAACTTCGGGATGGAGCAGGGGCTCAGCGGTCCTGGCTTCCACCACAGTGTAGATTCACATACACCATGAAGTATGAGAGCAACGAAAGCCACGTGAAAAACTAAATAAAACCGATTCTCTCTTCCTCTCTCTCTGCCTCTCACTGTCCCTGCTTCTCTCTCTTAAAAAAAAAAAAAAAGCCGCAGGGCTGGAGCAGTTGCTCGGTGCTGACAGCGTTTACAGCGCTTGCCTGGCAGGCGCAAGGACATGGATTTGAACCCCAGCACCACGTACACAACGAAGGGTCAGGCAACGAAAGTCACGTGAAAATCTAAATAAAACTGATTCTCTCTCTCTCTCTCTCTTTTTCTCTGTCCCTTTCTCTCTTAAAAAAAAGTCACAAATTCAAAGCAAGTCTGGTTGAATATTTGATAATCAATCAGTGTTATTCACTGTATCAACACCAATAAAACAAAACCAGCCAGGTGCGGTACACACTCCTGTCATCCCCGCGAGTGACTCGGGAGGCTGAAACAGGAGGATCGAAAGTTTGAGGACAGCCTCAGCAACTAAGCAAGACCCTGTCTCGAAATTAGAACTAAAAGGAGCTGGGGTGCAGCTCAGTGGTAAAAGTGTTCTGGGTCCGATTCCCAGTACCGTCCCCCCACCAAAAAAAAAGAAAGAAAGAAAGAAAAAGAAAAAGAAAGACAGACCAGGTGTCCCCCTAAGTGCGGGGAAAGTATTTGGGAAAAGCCAACATCCAACTTGATTTTGTGTTTATCTCTTGGGCTGGGGTGCAGCTCAGTGGGGTAGAGCGTGAGGTCCTAGATTCCACGTCAGTCCCTCAATAAGTCAATGCATTCTCAAAAAACTAGAAACAGACAGGAATTCGCTCAACCCAGGGAAGGACGCCTTAAAAACCTGACAGCCTGCATGACGTCAGGAGACCGGTGCCTTAGGCCTGCAGGGACGGACCAGGAGTGCCCACTCCCACCACGTCCACTAAACGTGGACTGCCTGAGGCCCTGGCTGGGGTATCAGGGGACAGTAAGACGCTCAGGCATTCTTGCTAGAGAGAAGCACAATCCTTACCCATGCGGGGCGTGGCTGTCCACGCAGAAAGTCTCCTGGAGCTTGCAGAAAGTTACCAGCTGGGATCCAAGAGCAACACAGAACACGAATCTCATTCCCATACACCAGCCACAAACTATCTGAAAGTGAAATCCAAGAGCACGGACTGCGGCTCCGGAGGCTGAGGCCGGAGGATCACACATTCATGCCCAGCCTCAGCAACTTAGCGAGGCCCTAAGCAACTCAGGGAGACCCTGTCTCAAAATTTAAAAATAAAGGGGGACTGAAGCAGCAGAGCGCTTCCCTGGCAAGCTTGAGGACCCGGGTTCAAACCCGAGCACCACACGCACAATTAAGCGTAGGGAAAAATAAATGTAATTGACTCCTTTTCTCTCTCTCTCTCTCTCTCTCTCTCTAAAAAAAAGAAAAGATAAAAGAAAAAATGGGCTGGGGGGAGCTGGACAGCGGTTCAGCAGTTGTGGCGCTTGCCTGGCACGTGCAGAGGACACAGGTTCAAACTCTAGCATTTCGTACACAACGAAGTGTCAGAACAACGAAAGCCACGTGAAAAACTAAATAAAATTAATTTTCTCATTCTTTCTCTCTCCCTCTTAAAAAGAACAAGAAAGAAAAAAAGGCTGGGGATGTGGCTCAGTGTTTAAGAGCCCCTGGGTGCTATCGCTGTTTCTGGTGCCAAAAAAAAAAAAAAAGCTTCGACATCCAATTTAACATCCAAAATGCACGGAATTCAGAATGCAGATCCGGAAAACGCCAAGACGTTTCTTGGAGAAGCTGAAGACTACATTGGGGCGGGGGACCTTGTTCACAGGCTGCAGGACGCAGGGACCCACCTTGGTCCCTGTCCTCGGTGCAGCCCTGATCCAAATTCCAGTCCCCCGGTAAAGCAAGGGGTCCAAAGGGCTACGACGACGTTGAGTGGGACGGAGAACAGGAAGCTGAGGCACAGACCCAGGAGACCCACCTCTAAAGCACGCGGAGACTGCGGCGGGAAACGAACGTCCCGGTGAAAACGCCCCCAGGAAACCACGCAGGGGCCACGAAGCTCGCGGAAAGGCGCCACCCGGCACCAGGACTCAGGCTGGAACGTGGGTCCTCACCACACGGTTCTTAGCACGCAGAAACCCAAAGCCGTGGCCTCCTGGTGAGGATGTGGAGCCACAGGAACATGGGGGGGGACACCTCGTTAGGAAGCTGTGCGTGGTCTCACCCACCGCCCTGCGCCACCCCCACGGGGTCCACTGGGATAGACTCAGGTCCACGCGCCGGTGGACGTCCACAGCAGCTGTGTCCGAGTGCCGGCCGCACTCAGAAGACCACCAGGAACAGATCCACAAACTGTGGTCCATCACCATCATTCAGCACCAGAAAGCAGGGAACTGTCCATCCCGGGAAAACACAGGGGACATCAGGGAAAGCAGCTGACCCAAGAAGAATGGGACCACTCGGAGACCACTCGGAGACCGCTAAGAGGGCGGCCATCAGGTTGAAGGAGGGAGAGCGGGGTGGAGAGGCGGGGAGAGGGGACATTGCTCTGAGTGACACTGTCCTGGTTGACACCTGTTGTTGCCCACTTGTCCTAACCCTCAGGCACGCGCTGGTGCCCACGTGGCCTCCTGGGCTCCAGCCCCGCTGGGCTGGGGCAGGCGTGGGGCTGGCGGCCACGTGGGTGCGCATCCACGGGGGACGACGGATAATGTCGTAGCGGGAGGCACACACGTGCCCCCATGCAGCATGAAACAAGGTGACCTCTGTGAATTCACGGGATTTTGAAAATTAAAATCTACACTCACAACGAAAAGTCTCCCAGAAGAGACAGAGTGCCCTCATGGGTTGTCTGCGCCCACAGACCCACAGACCCGAGAGAACAGGGCGGATGGGCTTTTCTTGCTTAGTGATGTCCTGGTGACTTTGCTGGAATGTCCCACTGCCCAAGCGCTCAGCTCTCAATCTGTAAGAAGAGCCCGTTAGGGGACAAATGCGGGGCCCTCCCAAGGACATGTCCCCTCATCTCCATTGGGGAATCGAATGCTGTCCTATCGGTGTGGCAGGACCTCTTCCACCTGGGGATGTCCCTAAAACATCGCCCCTAACCTCTTCCACCCAGCCCAGGAGAGGGCGCGGCTCAATCTCTCACCTGGGCCATGGCTGCTCATTACCGCGCTGCGGGGAGCTTAAGTCCAATAGAAGAATCGGAACATTAGAGCAATACTGACCAAGCCCCCTCCCTGCAGCCTGGGGCCAGCTCCTCATCCAGTGCTGCCGGTCCTGACCTCGCAGATTCCAGGTTCCGGAGAAGGCACGTTACCGCGCAGCCCGGCATAGAGCGAGGACGGTGGCAGAGCAGATGAAGGAGACAGGCACAGCGACACTGCCCCGGTCTGTCCAGTCCCTGGGGAGCGGAGACCGGCAGGCGGTTTCCTAGAATAAACCGTGAAGCGTGGTTCCCGCGAGGAACAGACCTTGGGGACTGCAGGAGTTCACAGAGGAGCCGGAGGCGCATTAGTGACCACGGATCGCGGTGCCACGGAGCAGGAGCGCCCTCCCTTTCTCACGCCATGTCCACACGTGCGCCAGGAATTCGGGCCAGGCTGTTTCCTTAGGTGGGAGCGGCTGGCTGGGGGTTAGCCAGTCTGCAAGTCCGAGGTGGCCTCCCACACATGCGGGTGCCTAGGGGATGCTGGAAATGGGCCACGCGTGGCTTCTTTGCCTTGGTGGCCCTGGGTCTTGGAACTAACTTCTCTCCTGGTGACAGGTGACCCTAGACCAGCGCAGTCATCCAGAGAGTGGGAGAGGGCTCTTGCCCCAGGCACAGCACCTACGTGTGGTCCCCGTCCCAGCCACGTGGCTGTCCACGCGCCTCTGCCCCGGCCCCACGGTGCGGTGCTTACGGTGCCTCTGACCACGGTCTCTCTCTCTCCTGTGGTTAGCACTTTCCCTGCCAAGAGACAACAGGCTCCATCCTGGCTCTGCTAAAATACGTAGAGGAGAGGAGAGGCAAGGTCGCCTGCTGCCCCTGCCGCTCCACTCCGTGGCTCCCCTTTCTCCAGTTGTGACCTCCCCCTGACACTTCCCATGCTGTGCCTCCCAAACCATCCACTGCCTGGCTTCCTGTTCCTTTGCTTATCGCTACGCACTGAGCGGTCCCTGCGTGTGGAAGTTTGAGCCTCAGCACCTTAGGGAATGATGGGCTCTGGGTCCGTGGCATCTGAGGGGCTCTGGTTCAGGGTCCCCACTGATGCCCACGGCCACAAGCACAGGTGCAGTGTTTACAGAGAACTCAGGGTCCTCCGGCTGGCTGGGAGATGGATCTCTAAATGACTTAGTGCCTGCTACTGTCATGCAAAGAGTTGCTTAGAAAGTTACCTGGAGGGGATGCGGGGGTGTTCCGAACAGCCCGTCCAGTCCGAGTCAGGGTCTTGCCAGAGGCAATTATGGCAGAACACATCACTGGCCTTAACCTCAGAGGCCCAAGGTCTTTAGGGGAAGGGCAAGGGTTCCCAGGAAGCGGCCACAGGAGGACGTGGGGTCAGGGACCCCGCTCGTTGCATTTCTACGGGGGACGCTGAGGCGCACAGTCTTTCCCACCCCATTTAGAACCCCAAGTCCCTGGAGAGAGCCTTTTGTAAGCTGCTGTCCTCTAAAATGAGAACCCTGTGCCGCCATCTCCCGGCGACTGTCTCTGGAACACATGAATCTGCCATCACCAGTTCGGGGTCCATTCTAATATTCTATTTTCTGAACGTTTAAACTTTTTCTTTCGTTAGAAAGCATCGTTAGGCACGTGGGTAGGATGTGCCCTGCCCCGAACTGTCCTGGTTGCCTCCAGAGCCACGCAGATGTCCAGGGCAGGCTCTGCATGGGCTGAAGTGTTTAGGGGCACAGGAGGCTGTGCCTGTAACTAATGACACGCCACACGGTGTGCCGGGCGGGTGGCGGGATGTGACCCAGCATGGCAGGTGAGCTTGACACGTGGATGTTCCTGGCCTGGACAGGAGCCACGGAACAGGCATCCATATGGCCCAGAGCCTGTGATGGGGACAGTCACCCGGCACAGCCCAAGGCCATGACCGAGCTGCAGCTCCCACTGCGTTGTCCACAAGGCGGGTCCCACTGCCAAGCCTGGGGCTGCAGAGTGAATGGGAGGGAAAGGGAATAGGGGGGACCTGTCGTGGCGCAGGGTCCTAGGCAGGCAGCTGTGCTGGGATGTGCTTCCAGGGAGCTGTGATGAGGACTGGACGGCCCCCCAAGCCCCTCGCAGCTCCCACCCCATCTCCTCTCTTTCCTCTGGAAGGCTTAAGGGTCGGGGCAAGCTCAGCCATTTCCCAATCTCCCCAGATTCCCTGTGCGTCTTACCTAGTCACTGACGCCCCATCCTTCCTGTCCCCTCATGCTGGTGGGAGCACCTTTCTGAAATCCAGAGGCTTAGAGAAAAGAAAGGCACCGTGGTGGATAACGCCATGTTCAGCGAGAAAGGCCAGAAAGAGAAGGTGGCACAGCAGGTGCCCTCCAGGGACGGGAACATTGCGGGCAGGAAGTGGATTCAAGGATGGAGAGGCGGGAAGGGGCAACAGAGTGTTCTGGAGTTAGAGACTGGGAGTAGATAAAACCCTCTGAAGTGAACGCTTTCCACTGGTTTAAATGGAGAAAAAAATATTTTAAAGAGAGTGAAAGAGAAGGAGAGAATCCGTTTTCTGTATTTTCCACCTGGCCTTTGTTTCTCTGGCACTTAGTTGCGTACGTGGTGCTGGAGTTCGAACCAGGGTCATTGCGCACGCCAGGCAAACACTGTAACCGCTGAGCCGCCGCTCCAGCCTACATGGTGAATTTTATTCTGTAAATGTGACCTAAATTTCAAGTTTTTACAAAGACAATAGATGCAGGGCTGGAGCGGTGGCTCGGTGGTTACAGAGCTTACCCATCATTCGCAATTACGTGGGTTCAAACCCCAGCACCCACTTACAAAACTAAGTGTCAGAGCAATGAAAGCCATGGGAAAAACTCAATAAAAATTGATTCTCTCTCTCTCACTGTCCCTTTCTCTTTAAAAAAAAAAAAAGACCACAGGCGCTAACCACACCAAGTGGACCCTTCCCTTGTCAAAGACTCTTAACCCAAGGCCCAGTGTGACAGTTACCAGAGGCTGCGGTGCCACACGTGGCCAGTGGCAGTCCTGCCAATGCCTGGTTGGTCTGTCTTGGGCCACCCCACTGTGCCCACGGCTCACTGGCTCCAGCTCAGTCACATGATCGAGCTGGCTGCAAGGGATGATGAGAAATGTCGTTCTTCTGAGCAGCCGGGACCCACCCCCCCCCACCCCCCCCCGTCCAACACTGGAAGGTGAGGACAGAGGAGGTGAATGCACCTCCCAGCTAAGGAAAGGCCCCCATCCCAGACTCTGCGCTCCCCGCCACCCTGCCCCAGGCTCCAACAGGCTGCCCTGTCCCCCTCTCCCGCCCAGGGTTCCTGGTGCTCAGCCAACAGCCTCTCCCCTTACCTGTGGCACAAGCCCTGGGGTCAGCTTCCTCCATGCACAAGGGTGAGAACCAGGTCCTGCTGCAGAGGGCAGCCCTTCTGAGTCTCCCACGCACCCCCTCCTGGTGTCCAGCACACATCCACACCTTGACCTCAGGCCAACGCCACGGTAGCCACAGACATGCTCCATGGTTAAGCATGGAGCAAGAGGGAGAATTGGTTTCATTATCCTCACTATCCTCATGACCGATCCTTCCTACTGGGGCCACCTGGGGACGGTCACACACCACAGCAGCATTGTGGTCTGAAAGGCACTGCGGGGGGGGGGGGATCCAGCCACCGCGTGAAACTGTGCGTGTGCAATGCTCAGACCCAGGTGACCTGCCACTGCCTTGAGCTGCACGGTGTGTGTGCAATCCGTGGGCGTGGGGAGAGGGGCACGGTGACACGGTGACGGTGGTGATGAGGATGGTGGTGGTGATGCTGGCAGTGGTGGTGATGACGGGGTGATGGTGGTGATGGGGGTGACAGTGCCAATGGCAATGGTGGTGGTGGTGACAATGCCAATGGTGATGATGATGGCAATGGGGGTGATGACAGTGGTGGTGATGTTGGTGGTGGCAGTGCCAATGGTGATGGTGACGATGATAATGGTGGTGACCATTGTGGTGATGATGGTGATGGCATTGGTGGTGAAGGTGACAGTGGTGGTGATGGTGACGGTACCAATGCTGGTGGTGACGATTACGTCAGTAAGGTTGAGTCCGTGATGTTGGTGACTGTCATCGACTGGAGGTCATCGACTGGAGATCATCATGGGTTGGAGTCCACACGTTGCAGTCCTAACTCCCAGCACGACTGTCTTTGGGGATCTTCAGGAGGAGCTGAGTTAGCAGGCCTGCTGTGGTTAGAATGTGAGGTGTCCCCACAGCTCCTGTGTGACATGCAGGAAGGCTGGGGAGAGATGACTGGATCCCGAGTGCCTCAACCCAATCCTGAGTGGATCCCCCATAGGCAGCGGGCAGCCGCTGCGGGCAGGGTGTGGCTGGCCGAGGTGGCTGCCTCCGGTGTGAATTCTGCACCTGGCTCTCTCCCTGCTCCTGCGAGCCTCTGGCCATGATGCGCAGCCTCACTTGAGCCCCGAGGAACGGAGCCAGCCTTCCAGGCACTGAGACCTCTGAACCCTGAGCCCCTAAATACTCTGTTCCTCCTAAACTTGTTCCGTAGGGTCCTTTACTCCCAGCAGTGAAAAAGCTGTTTGTAAGAAGGGCACACAGGTAGGACCCGAATCCAACGTGATGGGCACGCTCAGCGGAAGGCGACAGACGCCAGGGACGGGCATGCGTAGAGGAAAGGCCGTGTGTGACACGCACGCGGCAGCGGCATGCCAGGCAGGCAGAAAGGGCTGGGGAAAGCCCCAGCCACCCTCATCCTGACCCTGGACCTCCGGCAAATGGTGGACCCTCTCATGTCCCCAAAGGCCCTATGCCCAGCCCCAGGCAAAGCCTGGCAGCCTCAGAGGAAGAAGTCTCACATTGAGTTTCAAACTGCCATTCTACTCCAGGACCTTGGTCCTCCTAATGAATTAACTAATTACGAAGTTAGAGAGCTGCAGCGGTGGCTCGGCGGTTAGGGCGCTTGCCTGGCATGCGCGAGTACAGTGTATTGTGTATTTATTGTGTTTTACACAGTGAAGTGTCAGAGCAACGAAAGCCACGTGAAAAATCAATAAAAATGGATTCTCTCTTTCTCACCGTTCTCCCTTCTTACAAGAAAAAAAAGAGGCCTTGATTTTGCATTTCGGTGTCGAGGGCATCAGGAGCCCAGGGACGCGTGTATTTGTGATTTAATTAAACCTGCTAATTGCGAAGGTCTAAATCTGCAGGACGCCCTCCGCCCGAGGTAAAGAAGCCGCCGAGCGCGCCGGGGCTTCGTCCCGGACCAAGGGGCGGAGGAGGAGCGACGCCCCAGCATCCCCGACTCGGAGCAATTCCACCGGCAGGAGAACGACCTGCGGCCCCACAGCACGCAGAGGGTCATGGTGGCTTCATTTACGTCGCTGCGATGGCTCCGCGTAGCGCGGCGGGGAGCGGATTAAACGCACCGTGCGAGCCGCGGCTCCGGCCGCACTCGCGCGCGTTTATTTAGATATTACCCAAGATGCTGAACAGTAGGGACGGACCAGCAGTGGCCAGGTGTGGAGGGAAGGTTTGACCAAAGAGGGTTCTAGAGAACCTTCTGGATCGTTGTGGTGCAGAACGCATGGACGAAGGAAAGGATGAGAAGTACGCGAGTGATGAAGATTGACCCCTACCGCCACCTGTCCGCCCGGCTTCCTCGAGGCCCTCGCCCCACTCGACTTTTTAGCCTCTCCCGCGCGCCCCCTGCCGGTTAGCGGCTCCGCCACATCAAAGCCAAATTAGACTCGTTTGGCCGGCTTAGCCTTATCTCTCGCTTCTGATTGGCTCCGAGTCGTTCGCAGTGCCTTCTGGGGAATGTAGTCCGTTTGGAACCCTAGCCTGACTGAGTTTCCGGTCGGCTCAGGCATAGTGACAACAACAGGAAGAACGTCACTGTTTCCCCTGAGTCGCACAGCTATAGCGTGTGGCATGGCATGCCGGGAATCGTGGTCCTTCGAGCTCTCGTTCGGGCCGCTATCCGCTGTGATTGGAACGTCAATTCCCACCATGCACCGTGCTCAGAGGCTTCGGCGCCTGGCCCCAGCGGCCTTCTGGGAAATGTAGTCTTAAGCCCCAAACGTCCGTCCACGTCTTACGGAGCGGGCCTGCGCAGCGGACTCCATCTCCCGGCATGCTCCCAACGGCCGAAGGAGCCGGGTCGCCGCAGCCATTTTGTTCCACCCGCGGAGCCCCTGAGATGGCGGCCGGGGAGACGGTGAAGGTTGCCGCCCGCCCGTCAGGGCTCTAGCCACCGTCTCCCTGTCCCCCCGCGGCCGGCCCATGGGCTGACGGAGACCGGGGCCATGGACCTCCACACCGCCGTGTACAATGCCGCCCACGACGGCAAGCTGCAGCTCCTGCAGAAGCTGCTCAGCGGCCGGAGCCGGGAGGAGCTGGACGAGCTGATGGGCGAGGTGGCGTGCGGGGGGACGCCGCTGCTCATCGCCGCCCGCTACGGCCACCTGGACGTGGTGGAGTACCTGGTGGACCGCTGCGGCGCCAGCGTGGAGGCCGGCGGCTCTGTGCACTTCGACGGCGAGACCATCGAGGGCGCGCCGCCGCTCTGGGCCGCCTCGGCCGCCGGGCACCTGGACGTGGTGCGCAGCCTCCTGCGCCGCGGCGCCTCGGTGAACCGCACCACGCGCACCAACTCCACGCCGCTGCGCGCCGCCTGCTTCGACGGCCACCTGGAGGTGGTGCGCTACCTGGTGGGCGAGCACCAGGCCGACCTGGAGGTGGCCAACCGGCACGGGCACACGTGCCTCATGATCTCCTGCTACAAGGGCCACCGCGAGATCGCGCGCTACCTGCTGGAGCAGGGCGCCCAGGTGAACCGGCGCAGCGCCAAGGGCAACACGGCCCTGCACGACTGCGCCGAGTCCGGCAGCCTGGAGATCCTGCAGCTGCTGCTGGGCTGCAACGCGCGCATGGAGCGCGACGGCTACGGCATGACCCCGCTGCTGGCCGCCAGCGTGACCGGCCACACCAACATCGTGGAGTACCTCATCCAGGAGCAGCCGGGCCAGCAGCAGGCAGCCGCGCCCGCCGCCGGCCAGGGCCTGCCAGCCCCGGGGCCCTGTTCCGGCCCGGAGGAGCCCCTCGGGGGCGACTCCTACGAGAGCTGCTGCCCCACCAGCCGGGAAGCCGCCGTGGAAGCCCTGGAGCTGCTGGGAGCCACGTACGTGGATAAGAAGCGAGATCTGCTCGGGGCCCTTCAGCACTGGAGACGCGCCATGGAGCTGCGACACCAGGGCGGCGAGTACTTGCCCAAACCCGAGCCCCAGCAGCTGGTCCTGGCCTACGACTACTCCAGGGAGGTCAGCACCGCCCAGGAGCTGGAGGCGTTGATCACGGACCCGGACGAGATGCGCATGCAGGCGCTGCTGATCCGCGAGCGCATTCTGGGCCCCTCGCACCCGGACACTTCCTACTACATCCGCTACCGGGGCGCGGTGTACGCCGACTCCGGCAATTTCGAGCGCTGCATCCGCCTGTGGAAGTACGCGCTGGACATGCAGCAGAGCAACCTGGAGCCGCTGAGCCCCATGACCGCCAGCAGCTTCCTCTCCTTCGCAGAGCTCTTCTCTTACGTGCTGCAGGACCGCGCCGCCAAGGGCAGCCTGGGCACGCAGATCGGCTTCACAGACCTCATGGGGGTGCTCAGCAAAGGGGTCCGGGAAGTGGAACGGGCGCTGCAGCAGCCCAGGGAGCCCGGGGACTCGGCGCAGTTCACCAAGGCGCTGGCCATCATCCTGCACCTGCTCTACCTGCTGGGGAAGGTGGACAGCAGCCCCAGCCAGGAGCACCTGAAGCGCCAGACGGTCTACCGCCTGCTCCGGTGCGCCCCGCGCGGCAGGAACGGCTTCACGCCGCTGCACATGGCCGCGGACAAGGACACCACCAACGTGGGCCGCTACCGCGTGGGCACCTTCCCCTCCCTGCACGTGGTCAAAGTGCTGCTGGACTGCGGGGCCGACCCGGACAGCAGGGACTTCGACAACAACACCCCGCTGCACATCGCGGCCCGGAACAATTGCCCCACCATCATGAACGCCCTGGTGGAGGCCGGGGCCCACATGGACGCCACCAATGCCTTCAAGAAGACCGCCTACGAGCTGCTGGACGAGAAGCTGCTGGCCAGGAGCACCGTGCAGCCCTTCAACTACGTGACGCTGCAGTGCCTGGCCGCGCGCGCCCTGGACAAGAACAAGGTCCCCTACAAGGGCTGCATCCCGGAGGAGCTGGAGGCCTTCATCGAGCTGCACTGAGCCGAGAGCGCAATGCGGGCAGCCCTGGCCTCCAGAGCGCGGGCAGGGCTCTCCGCCTCCACCCCTCACCTGCCTGGCGTGAGTGTTTGGGGCGAGAGACCTGCAGGGGGAGCCCCCAGGGACGCCCACCTGCAGTGTCAGGAGCCCGGCTCCCGAGGTCAGGCCGCCCTGGAGTGTGGCCGCTGGCTAGCGGTTGGTGTGGTGCGTGCTTAGCTGGTGGGGCTCACTGTGCAGAGCTCCGAGGTTTTGCTGCGATTCTCCTGAAGCTTTTTGTTTGCTGGACCCATAAGTTGCCTTCAGGCGGTGAGAGGCTGGGTGCCCCCCCCCCCCAGGCCAGCTGCACTGGTGAGGGTGTGTACTCGGCCAGGCCCAGGTGTTGGCCCCTGAACCACAGCTGGCAGCGCCTTCCTAAAAGGGCCTGCTCCTCGCCTTGCGCGAGCCTCCCAGCTCTTCCTTGCCTTAGAGAACATCTTCCCACCCACGATCGGGTCAAGCACCAAAGACCGCCTGGCCGCAGCTGGTGGGTTCAGGTTTGGGTTGTCACTGTTTACACATTGAGACCTTGGGTCTCCCGCCTCCTCGCAGCGAGTGCTGTGTCCCCTGCCTTTCACCTGCTCCTGAATCCAGGCCTCCCTGAGAAAGGCCCAGCCACAGCAGAGCCACTGGTCAAGGCTCCCAGGTCCCCCCAGCACCACAGGCGCAGTTTCCCAAGCTCAGTGGGTGCCGCATCCCCGGCGGGCAGCATGAGGACCCCACCCAGCTGCTGCAGTGTCCGCCACTGGCCGCCAGGTTGTGGAGGGGGTGGCTTTGCATTTGCAGTGTTAGGTAGGAAGTTTATTTATTTACAAGACAAGCTTTGACTTCACTCAGGAGGGAGTGCGATTCCTGTCCCTCCCAGAGCGCAGCAGAGAACCCAGTGTTTACGTCCTCTCAGCGCTGCTGCTGACGTCATTAAAAAGCAGGTGTTCGATGAGACTCTGGTGCTTTCTTCTGGGGGTGGGCGGTGGGGGCCAGCGTGTGGGGTGTGGAAGGCCTGGCAGGCTGGCCTGGGGCACTTGGGCAGTGTGGGCCCTGCACCTAGCCCTGGCTCTGCCCGGTCCCAGAGCTGCTTATGAAAAGTGGGCACAAACAGGAAGCGGCTGAGTGGGTGGAATGGGCCCTGGGGCCAGGCAGGGGCTCCCCACTCACCAGGAGTCTTGCTGTGAGCCTGACCTGAGCAGGGCCCAGGAAGCGTCACCCTTGAACCCGCAGTGCCCAGGCTACTTCCTCCTCTCTCTCCCACCCTCTCACCTCCACATGAGCAGTCACCCACAGGAAGCCACCCCCTGTTGCTGGGTCACCTGTCCTGCCAAGCCTGCACCATGGGAGGAGGTTGGAGCTGGTGATGCCCAAGGCCCCAGATCACCCCATGTTCTGCCCCACGGTGGGATGTGGTGGCCATGCTGGGTGTCCCAGGGGTCCATGGGCAGAGGCCTGCTGCTGCCATTTTCTTTGTGGCCGAGAGCTCTCAGCAGGTAATGCCTGTTCAGCTCTGTGACCATGTTGCCCCTGCAAAGGACACGGCTTGGTGGCACACCTGCAGCCCCAGTACCCCGGAGGTGGAGGCAGGAGAAGGCCAAGATCTAGGCCAGCGTCACTGGACCCTTACTGCCTGCTGGGTGCCACTCTGCTCAGAGGTATCCGGACCTGATGAGGGAGCCCAAGGTGTGCAGAGGTGACCTGGTCTCCACTAGAAGCACATCCCGAAAGCTGAGCTTCACCCAGGGCCGCCCATCCCAGCAGCGCTCAGCACCTAAGCCTCTTTCCCTGGGGGTGTCAGGATCGTTGGCACCCGACCCCAAGTCAGTCTAAGGGGAGACGTGCCTGGAAAGGCGGCAGCAATCGTGACTTAAGCCCGTTTGTGGCGATGAAGGCCGTATCAGAGCCTCTGTAGGTTTCAGGTGAGGGTCGATCCAGCAGACCCAAACCGAGCCCTGGTTGGTGTGCTCCCCTCGGGCTGACCCCTGGCGGGGCGACTTAGGTGGCCCCGCAGGAGGAAGGAGGTGCTTCCCGGTCCACGTGCTTCCGGTCCTGGTGCGCTCAAGGAAGGGCCTGCGCGCTGAGGTCGCTGATTGGACTGGCCCTGGTTACAAGTCCAAGCCTGGGCCAATCAGTGGCCCAGGAGTGGGCTGTTCTGATTGGCTCACCCCACCTCCCTGGAGGAGGCCGCAGTGGTAAATTGCTGTCTGCAACTTACGAAGGCGGCCCAGAGAGGTTAAGCGGCCTCCTGAAGCCGCAGGGTCCGGATGAGGGCCTCAGTGGTCTGCAGGCAGGCACGTGGGGCCGGGCGAGCTGCCGGCTGGCCGGAGTGGACCGACACCCTGGCCTGCAGCAGCCCTTGGCCAGCCCCTCCAGACCGGCAGCAGCAGGGGACCCCAGGATTCACAGGGAGGCACGTCACGCCCCGGGTTAAAGATAGCTCTGCTCGGAATCACGTCACAGGCTGAAAGGGACCCATGACCTGCCTGCTGGCCCTCTGGGCGCAGGACATCAATCCCTTTCCCAAGAGAAAGACTGGGGGTTGGGGAGGCCTGGGGGAGAGTCAGAGGACGCCACCCCAGCAGGTGTTGGGCAAGGCCAGCCTCTCCTTCAGCAGGGAGGGCAGGAAAAGTGTCCACTCGGCAGGCCACGCCTGTCCCTTTGGCTTCAGAAGAGGGCTTGATCCTTGGCCTTGAGCCTAACTGATCCCAGTGCGACCCACTCTGGGCCTCCCCTTCATGTCCTCCTTCAAATGGACTTGGTCTGGGTCGCCTCCTCCAGGAGGCCCTCCGGGGTCACTGCAGGCTAGCCCCAGCCATCCAACACTGGGACAAGACCCTTAAACCCGGGTCTTGCTTCTTACTATTTTTAACTTTGCTGCCTCTGCGCTCTGTCCTCCCTGCCCTTGCTGTGGCCCTCGTCCCTGCCCTTGCTGTGGCCCACTCCAGCCCTGGTGTCTCCAGCTGCTCCCAGGCTTCTCCCAAGGAGAAGGCTTCTCCCAGCCTCCTGGAGAGCCAGGCTTAAGGGGTGAACCCAGCAGGGCGGCCGCAGGGAAGTCCATGGAGACTGAGCTTGGGTGGACGGTAATGCAGGCAATGCACCTCGAGCGCCTGAGGTCTGAGTGCCCCGAGTGTGTGAGGCAGATGTCACCGTCCTCCCCTCCTCCAGGAGCTGGGAGGTGCCTACCACCGGGCAGCAGGAGCCACACGGCCTCACAGGTCGCTCGCCCTCTTCAGCCTCAGTTTCCTCATCTGTCTGGGGCCCATAGCGTGCCCACCCGCATTGCAGGGCTGGTAGGAAGGGCCGCCCGCAGCTCGGCCCCCAAGGTCCCTCACAGCCGCTGGTGAAGCTCCAGGGCCAGGCACCCCCAGCTCCTCGGGAGGGTTCCTGCCCTGCCCCTAGCCAGCCCTTGCCCCGTCTCTTGCCGTTTCCGCCTGGGCAGGCCTGGCTCGTAGCAAGATGACCATGCTGGTGCAGGCACAGCCCTCCTTGGACTTTTTTAAAAAGTTGATTTTTTAAATTTTTTTTAAAGAGAGAGCGACGTGAGAGAGAGAAAGAACATCAATTTTATTTAGTTTTTCATGTGGTCCTGAGATTTTGTTGTGAACGTGGTGCTGGGGGTTCTGGTGCTGGG
>PVKS010023677.1:0-32096 GCA_004027875.1 Aplodontia rufa | reverse complement strand
ATTCTATTCGGTCCTTACTCTTTGGATTAATAAGTGCCTCATTTTTGTTTTTGTTTTCTTTTCCAATGCACTTTGCAATGAGAATACCTTATATGCTGCAGAGGTTCTGGCTTGGGAGCTTCTAGTTAAAAAATAGTGGATGCTTATGAGAATCTGAGTTTAGTCTTATATGAAACTAAAGTCAGTGAATTGACTCATTAAATGAAGTCGTCTAAAACCAATGTGTACATCTTCAGTAAGCACGTAAATCCAATCAAGCATCTAGATTTAACCATCAATTTAAAGAAAAAGCCTGGGATAGAGCAGTGATTCTGAGCTTTTCAAACCCTGAAGTACCAGGCCCTCCCCAGTTCAACTAAGTCAGAAGCTCAGAAACAGAGTTTTGCAGAG
Source organism: Aplodontia rufa (assembly GCA_004027875.1). Taxonomy (NCBI): domain Eukaryota; kingdom Metazoa; phylum Chordata; class Mammalia; order Rodentia; family Aplodontiidae; genus Aplodontia; species Aplodontia rufa. The sequence goes on along the minus strand of PVKS010023677.1, from coordinate 31,706 downwards.
CATGCCAGGAATTCCTGCTGTGCAGTCAAATTTGAAGAATATGGGGACTGAAAAGTGATCTTCAACTTTAGCTGCACAGTAGACACTGGGTAACTTCTGATTTCCCAGTGTTCTGATTGTACCCAAATATATTAAGCAAAAGTCTCTGCAGAAGGGACCATGCTGCCGCCTGTTTAGAACTCCCAGGTGATTCCAGTGTGCATCCAAGGTTTGAGACAACTTGATGCATATCTCAAACATTGATTTGGGATGCAGTTAGGAGAAAACCTAAAAGCTAAGGATATACAACAAAAGGACCCAGTTTCTTCAACAGATAAGTGACAAGGAGAATAAAATGTAAAGAGATTTGAGGAGTATCAACCTAATGCATTTTGTTCACTAGGTTTAAATAGTGAGAGAGTGAATCAATTTTATTTATTTTTCATCTTGCTTTTGTTTCTTGGATACTCAGTTGTGTATGTGGTGCTGGGGTATGAATCTAGGTCCTCACCCATGCCAGGCAAGTGCTTCAACTGCTTACTCACTGCTCTAGTCCCCATCCTTAAGACTTTAATCCATTTTAACTGACTATTTTTAGTACCTGTGTGAGATAATTGCCTAATTTCATAATTTTGCCATTGATATCTGGTTTAGCTCACACCATTTTTTCATGAAACTGTCCTTTCCCCACTGTGTACATTGTATGTCTTTGTGAGAGATCAGTTGATCATTAACATATGGGCTTCTTTCTGGACTTTCTGCCCTGTTCTATCGGTTAGCATGCCTCTCTTTACGTCAGGACTCTGTTTATGTGGGGACTGTTTGGATTATTGCATTGCTTATTTGAGGTCTTTGGGGTTCCATATAAATTTTAGAATTCTTTTCTCTATATTTGTGGGAAACAATATTGGAAATTTGATAGTATCACAATGATCCTGTATTTCAAGGTGTGCAGTATGAAACCTGCATTATTGATTGCTCTAATCCATGCACATAATATGTTTGTGGTTTTTTTGTGTCATATTCAAGTTCTCTCATCAATGCCTTATGCCTTTTAGAGTTGAGATCTCTCACATCCTTGGCTATTCCTCAGATTTTATTCTTTTTTTTTCTTTTTCTTTCTTCTTTTTTTTTTTTAATACCGGATGTTGAACCCACAGGTGCTTAACCACTAAGCCACATCCCCATCCCTTTTTATTTTTTCTTTTGAGACAGGGCTTCACTAAGTTGCTTAGTGCTTCACTAAGTTGTTGAAGTAGGCTTTGAATTCATGATCCTTCTGCCTCAGCCTCCCATGCCACTGGGATTACAGGTGTGTGCCACCATGCCCAGCAATGTATTTTATTCATTTTGATATAATTGTAAATGGGATTGTTTTCTTAATCTGTTGTACATGTAACTCCCGTCACAAGAAAGGTCATATTACTAGAGAAGGAATAAAAAACATTCAGGAAGACAGATTTAAATAGGAAGATTTTGAGGGGAATGAGGAAAAGAATGGCATTTACAGGCATTAATAGAGGATTATGTCAATTCATTCAGAGATCATTACACAGATGGAAAGATAGGATTAATTGCTGTTAAATGGAGAGCTGAACATAGAGCTCATATGGCTGCAATCTTTCCTAGAAATACTGCACTGAATTTTTCTAGCTCAGCAGATGTTCCACTGGGTGCGATCAGACCCCTTTGAGAATTGACCTTTGCTTTACTGATGAAAATTCACATCTCTATTTTTCTTTTTTTTCTAGGACTTCATGTTTTTTGAAAGAGGTTGAGGCCAGAAATGAAAAGTAGGAGTGTAGTAGTGGGTTGCAAAAGGATCCTCAGGTCGAAGCCTATGTGTCGATTGAGAATAACAGGAAATTCGTGGGCCTTCTTCTGTATTGAATTCACTCACATCTGAGTGCAATAAACTGGGATGCCTGCAGCTTCCGTTGTATGGTTTTGCTTTTATTAGTGTTTATTTTCTGTTTCAACTGTTTTCAAATGTCTGGGTGAACATTCTCTGTGAAAGTGGGAAAAGAATGTGGGAGACTTTACTTCTTGCAATGAGACTTTATGGAAAAAGCTGGTTTGGATTTTAATCTTATTTTTTTATTATGTAACAAAATAAAGTCTTACTAAACCAACTGCAATCAAATAACTCTACTAAATCTAGTTATAATTTATACCAAAAACCCTAATTATATGCTGCAAGATAATATCTATTCAAAATTTTTAAGAGAAGCATTTTGTTTCCTTTGCCATTATAGTAAAATAAATACTACTCAGTTTGGATATTATTAAGGAAAAGTAATTTTTTTCTCTTTATGATGTCACACTAGATTTAAATTTGCCTATTGACTCATGTACTGCTGTAAATATAATTTTCTTCCTGACGAGACAATACATTACTAATTTTAAATAGTTTTCCATAGACAAAGCATCATTTCCTGCCAAAGAAACACTCAGTTCCAAGTCTCACTTTCTCTGAAATTTTACTACTGCTGCAGTGTTATAAGTTATTATTTATACATTAAATGTTTAGCTCCTGTATTCTAACAGTCCTGGACACAGTAAGTTTGAGATTAATCAGATGTTCATTAAATGAAACAAATGCATATGTTCATGGATAAACTTCAGCAGTGGCCAATCAAGTTATAACAATAATCAAATATCTGAAATAAAAATTTCTTGATGGGCTTGAGTGGTGGCTCTGTGGTCATGGTGCTTGCCTAGCATGCATGAGGATGCAGGTTTGAATCCCAGCACCAGGTACACAACTGACTGTTGGAGCAATGAAAACCCCATGGCTAACTAAATAAATTTTTCTTTCTTTCTTTCTTTCTCTCTCTCTCTCTCTCTCTCTGTCTGTCTGTCTCTCTCTCTCTCTCCACCTCTCTCTTTAAAAACAAAACAAAACAAAAAAATTTGTTGATGGATTTTCATTTTTAAATACAGTGTCCTGGATTCAGGCCCTACTTTGAGCTCTCATTCAGTTAAATGAGGGCACAGGTACTGCACTTCCTATTCAAAATCTCCTTCATCAAGCGTCAAGGCAAAGGACACCTTGTGTGAGAACTGCACTAGTGCATAAGCTGGGACTCTTGCCTATTAGGAGTGGAAGTGTTGCTGCCATCTGTCCCGGGGGAAGCTTGCACTGAGAAAGAAGGAACCTGCCTCATGCATAGGACAAAAGAGCTCAGGAGATGAAATTGTTGGGGAGACTCATCTTCAGCAGAGCTCTACCAGCAGCCACTGTCCTGGCGTGAGCACCAGCAGCTGCACTCCAGCAACCCCAGTAGGTCCTCCGGGCAGAGGAGGACTGTGACAGGGCAAGGAAAGAGCAGGAGAGGCTGGATCCAGGTGAGCTCCCAACAGCTTCATCAACCCAGTAGTAGATGCCGCGTTCCAAGGATGAGCTATGACCACGACATCCATCCCCAGCTTTATGCTACGCTGGGACAGGCAACCCACCAGGTGAAGTGGGGGTACCTGCCTGGCTGGGTCCCAGCGTCAGATAAGGGAGGCATTCCAAGGTAGATGTCAGGTGCCAAAGCCAACCCAACCACAACTTAAAGGACCTGACCTTTCTATAACAACTGACTTCCTTCTTTCCCCTCTCTCCTCCGCATGCAATTCTGGTTACCAGTTAAGTGGAGTAAAACTATAACTGAACTACACAGTTCCTTCAATTTAGCAAGGAGGTTTCAGCAGAAACCTTCCAGCTCAGAAGGTCAGTGTTAGGGCTGGGATCTAGTACAGGTCCAGGGACATGAGGACGCACTATCATCAGAACACATTAAGTTCATTTCTAAATGTACATCTTCTCATTGAATATTCACGGAGAAAACTATCAAAGTATTAACAATTTAATAAAAATACTAAGAATCACAACGAATTTTTTAAACTTGTAATCTCATGAGATTTGAGGATGTTGCAGATTTGTTTAGCAGTGCAGGGGAGGGTGTCCCAGACATGGTCCCGTGTAGGAGGGCAGCTATGAATGCTGTGGATGGAGCTGTGTTTTCAGCCAAGAAGGGAAGCTGTGCAGGAGTTGAGTGGGCAAGGGGTGAGCATGGAGATGGAGGGAGAGGAGAAAGAAAAAGGGTGCCTGTGCCTGGGCTTAGTAACCCTTTAGGGATAGCTGAGATGTGACAGGGTAATGCAAGTGGAGCCAAAGGTGGGGGATAAGAAGGGAGAAAATAAAAACACCAGAAAACAGGCAAACTGGCCACCAAGTCATGCTCTGGGAGTCTGACCTCCAGTTAGCTTGCTAGTCTCTGTAGCCCAGGATTAAGGGTTTTAACTGAGCTCAAATCATCATCAACTAAAAGGTACTGTAGTTTTAAAATAATTAAAAGGAACTCAGTTGAGAAATCGTACCATGACCAAGGAAACTATGATTGAAAATGCTTCAGGGCTCAATTAGTGCTGAAAGGGAAAACAGACTTTCTCTCGGTGTCCTGCTCTACCCCTGCCCTGTCCCCCTGGCCAAAATTGGCATCTGTCCTTCTTTAGGAGAAAGTTCCTGCACATGACACTGTTTCTCTCGAGCTCTGTGTCCCTGCTTGTGCCTGAATTTCTTCCTTGTCAGTAGCAGAATCCAGCTCAGAAGGTCAGTGTTAGGACTGGGGTCTAGTGCAGGTCCAGGGACAGGAGGACATCCCCACAGGAGAACTCAAGTGTAAAGTGAAAGCGTCCGTGTGTTGATAATGATCTGTGCTTCTCAAAACAGCGAAGCGGCTCAAGCCAGTGCAAGATTTTTGGCTACATTGGACTTTCATGTTGTGGCTTCACACGGCCCGTAAAACTCACTCTGGTTCCTAAGTGCTGCTGCTTTCCCCCGGAGAGCGAGGAAACCCACACACAAGGTGGCAGCAGGGAGATGATCCCTGCCTCCAGGAGGGTTGGAATACCAGTGGGACAGAGAGGCATTGGCATTCCCGTCTTTGCCTCCTAACCTCCAAATGTGACAAGCCCCTGAAGGCAGGGTTAAAATTCTTGACTTGAAGCCAGAATAAACGTTAAGCGGACAACACAGGTCTGAAGGCAAGGCTCAGTTTATAAGCTGGCAGCCACAGAGCCCTGGATTTACCTTCCCCATACCACACAATCAAGTCAAGCTTCAATCTACTTTTAATATTTATATGGTAGAAAGTCTCTCACTCATGTTAAATGATAGCTCATATATTTTTCTAAATTGTACGCTAGATTTGGAAAACTGGTGCTGAAACTTGGCAATTGGTGTCTGTCTGTGGATTCTGGCTTCCTGTCATTACCATACTGAGGTTATTCTGTCTGTCAGGGATAGGGAACAAATAATGACCCAATTCTCCCTGCAATAAAAGGTTTTGAAAATTAGTTGGTAGGAAACATTTTAACTTTATCCAAGCATTGCCAAGAGGCAGCATTCTCTACAAATGATTTAGAGAAATTCTCTGCTGATAAACGTTTTGTATTAAATTGAATCATGGCTTACTATGTATCTACTAAACACATTTCCAGTAATTGTATGGACAGAATTCTCCCTGTTATTGTTGATCAGAAGCAAAATAGGATTTACTTATAAAATTCATTTTTTGCTGAACTCTTTTTGTGGGCATGTGAAGATTCATGCATATAATTCCCATAAATCTGTTTGCAACACAGAATCCCTTAGAATTTAAATGAGAACCTACACAGGTCCTGGCAGCCTTTTTCTTTTTAATTTAACTTTTCCTTTTTTCTGTCTAGTCATCCTTATCAGTCTTCTGCTTCTTAGTATCAACACCATCCTCATCCTCTTCAGCTGCCCATAGCTGCTTCAGCCTCCAATCTTCATCTCCATCCTCTTCCTCACCATCCTAGAAGTATAAAATCAATTTCAAGAAGCTGAAGTCAATCACCAGTCATTTAGTAAATGCATATAAAGCTCCTGCTCTGGGCCACTGGTTCTGCTAGGCATGCTGGTCTCAAGTACCAATGGAATTATTATATTCAGGATGCTTAAGGGAAGGCAGGCAGGTAGCAAGTGTTCTGGTGGGGCTCCTCATGGAACCACAGGAAGTGAACCTTATGGACATGACCCAGCTTGACGGTGAGGAACCACTTCCTGGAGAAAGTGAGTCTCTCTCTCTCTCCCTCTCTCTCATCTCAGTTACTTGCTGTTATTCAAATAATAAAAACCAACCATGAAAACTGGGAGACCATCCTGTCCTTTTGCTCCCAGTCCATTTTCTGGGCTGGAGAAACAGGTCTGGAGTAGGAGGCAGAGGCAGACAGTGGCCAAAGTCGCTGGGAGGAAACAAAAACTAGCTCAGAGAGTGGGAGGGCCTCAAAAGAAAGAGAAATAAATCCAACACCCTCCCCTCCCCTTGGCCAGGGTCCAGGTCCTTTCCCCAACTCCCCAGGGAGCAGTGAGTCTGCTTTTTCCCCTGTGTCTGGTTGGGAGGGTACAGGGGGACTATTGGGGTGAGGCCAGGACCACCAAAGGACTGTACCATGGGGATAGGGGGAAGCAGGAATGTGGAGACCGTAGTGACATTCAGGGATGTGCTGACCACCCTGGGCATCTGAATTAGAGGAGTCAGCCCCTACGGATGGGGCTCTACTGGCAGGACGAAGGTGCTGAGGAAGGTTCCAGGATGGGCCTGGGAGGCGTGTTCCAAGTATCAGCTTCCAGCCACAGGTGAGGAGTCCTCCTCACAAAGGCCTCTGTCCTCTGAACCCATGGACATGGGCTTGGGGAGATGAGTGGTTCCACATACAAGATTAGTTCACGGGCCAATGTGGGATGGAGAGGGAGATAAGAGCTCAAAGGAAGAGTCCACTGGGAATGGGATGGGAAGGGATGGGATGGGATGGAACTGTCTCCACCTTTGTGTAGGATGAGCCACTCAAGATGAAAGGGAGGCAACTATCCCACAGACAAACGGGCAGGAAGCAAAGATCAGAGTGGAGAATGCCTCTAGGTGGGAGAGTCCATGGTGGAGTCTGGAAGGAACAGGGAGTGTCGTTTATGTACAGGCACATCAGAATTTGAAGAGTCTAAAGAGGAGAATGAATGGGGAGAAAGAAATGAGTGGCCCTGCGTTGGGGCCAATGGATTGGTAGGTGTGGGGAGGAAGATGAGGACAGATGGGAGGGGAGCTCAGCTGGGCCTTGCCCATTTCCCCAGGCTTCTTCAGACGGTCACCACCACCATGGCCATCAGTGGAGATTTCCCAGAAAATGGTTGGGGAGTGTCCAACTCTGTCAGTCAGAGCAGGGATGTCATCTGGAGACAGTTCCAAATTCTGACATGGCACTTAGATGAAGCAGCATTCCTTCTTGCATTAGAAGTCTTGATAGGAGAATGTGACAATGGGGACAATGGGAACCTGGGCCTGGACTGCAAGATGGCAGGCACCATGTTTGAAGGGCTGCATGGAGCCAGTGTGCTTTCAATGAAGGTGACCCCACCAGCCAGCAGGCCAGCCCAGCAGAGCCAGCCCACAGTCGCTCAGCCTTGGCAATGGGTGCACAGCGGCCTGGCACTACCTCCATTGTCCTGAGCAGGTGGAGAGAGCGCTGGTGGTTGGAGACCACAGTGTAGGGCTGAGAGGGAGGGAGGTGATGAGCCCTCGCACCTCCACTCGCATCCTGCACAGGTATTTGGCATGGAGCAGCATCAGAGGCACCATCTTCACACTGTCAACGTTGCGACCTCGCACAGCACACTCAGAGATGGCAAGCACAGCCAGGAAGAGGCTCCAGCCATTGTAGAGGGCCATCTCAAAGAAGTACTTGACACTGGGGCTGCAGAAGCACAGGGTGGGCAGCAGCAGCTGCAGCAGCAGCAGCAGCAGCAGCAAGAGCTGTGCCCATGCCCGGGAGCCACAGCTCCATTCTGGCACCTGCAGAGAACGGGGTCTGGTTTCTTGGTGGGGTCCAGGGCTTGCAGGGCTGGCCCCTCCCCAGACGGGCTGCAGCAGAGGTGGTGGTGGTTGGCTATGTCTCTGCCTGTTGGGGTGTCAGTGCCAAAGGGATGACAGGATATGGGGGTGTCCTAGCCCCAGCTGATGGAGAAGAAGTGGGAGAGGGAGTTTGGGCCCATAGCAGTAGGAAAGGTCGGAGGTTGTCCTCCAGCACCCTCCTTCCCTTCCTTCCTGCTGTCTCTCAGGGCTAGGGCTGCTGCAGCTATCCCCCCACCCATCCCCAAAGCCTGCAGTTTTCCCGAAAGTGGGGTTTAAACTAAGACAGGATGCTTTCTGGACCAAAAGGAAGTGGGGAGAAAATTGTTTCCAGTCTGGGAAAGAACATAAGGCAGAAGTCACACCAGAGTTCTGCAATGTGACTAGACCACTGGCTTTGGGTTTCTGTGAGTGTCGTAGGATATAGAAAGGGTATAGAAAGGGAGAGGGACGGATAAGTAAAGGACATCTAGGTAATATGATGGTGCCTTTTTAGCCACATCCAGAAGTTCAGGCTGTAGCTGTGTACTGCAGCACAGGCCTGAAACCACAGCAGCTTGGGAGGCTGAGGCAAGAAGGTCGCAGGTTCAAAGTCAACCTCAGCAACTTAGTGAGACCCTGCCTCAAAATGAAAAATAAAAAGGGGTGTGGATGAGGCTCAGTGGTTAAGCATCCCTGGGATCCATCTCCGGTACCAAAAACAAAAATTTCTGCAGACTGTATCCTGAGAGCAATAGTGGAGTCTGACCTCTCCGGGTTCAGGTCTCAGCTATGACGGAAGCTGCGCAAGTCCTGTGCTCACAGACTTGCAAATGGGGCACTCAGCACGTGTGACCACCTTTACAGTAAAGAAGATCCAATACTATAAACATTGTAAGGAATACAGTCTCCGAAACCAGAGTGTCTAGCGGTGTCCATTGTGTTCCCTCCTTCTCTTGTGGCACTTTCCCATTTCATTGCTTGTTGAGTCACAAACTTGTTATTGTGGTGATTTTACCTTCACACTTTTGGGGGTTTATGAGAATCAATACCTGTAGAATTCTATGCCCCAAAATCAAGCAGATGCAGAAGTGCAGACACAGACAGACTTATTGGTGTACTATTGGGGGAAAGGCACAATTTTTTTTTTCAACAAATGAAATGAAAAAGAGTCAAGAAAGATTTTGAGATGTGTGAAGAACTTTGACCTGCATGACCCCTGGGCTGTCTGTTTCTCAAACCTCTTGCTTGCCCTGCTGATTCAAGTCAGAATGAGTGCAATTGGCGCACCACACCACAGTGCATGATTGTGCTAGATGGTCCCATTAAATGGGAACATGTTGTCTACCCTGGGCCACCAAATGGGAAACCTGAAGACTAGAGTAAGGTAAAATTTTATCTCCTTGTGGCTGTGACAAGAGAAGTCAGAGGTGACTTCAATTGCATTGCTGTCCCTCTTCTTTCTGTTTAGCAGGAATTTCAGACACTTGTGGAAAGGGTGAACAGAAAGACTCAGTTTACATAGATAAATGAATCATTGCAAAAAAATAAATAAATCTTGTAAAAGATTTGCTTTAGCTATTTTTATCATTCATCAGCTCACGGTCTAATCTCTGACTCATGGAAACCAGGTGCCTTGGGGACCTGGATTCTCCAGCATTGCCTGCTTACTCCTGTTTGTTTGTTTGTTTGTTTTTGGTCACAATTCATTTTTTTTTAAAGAGAGAGGGACAGTGAGAGAGAGAAAGAGAGAAACAACTTTATTTAGTTTTCCATATGGCTTTAGTTGCTCCAACACTTAGTTGTGTACATGGTGCTGGGGTTTGAACCCGGGTCCTCAAGCTCGCCTGGTAAGCGCTGAAACCGCTGAGCCACCACTCCCGCCCACAATTCATTTTTATTAATAGAAAATAAACACTTGTTCCAGTTTCAAAGTTGTTACACTTGAAGTTCAGAATTTTTAAAAATATGACTTTAAAGTTAATCACTTAATAATCCTACTTTGACTAAGACAATGAAATTGTGGCTAAAAAAAAAAAACAAACTATTCAGCACCATTTTTTCATAGGACTTTGAGAATTTGCTCTTAAAGTGTCTGGGAACTATCCTGTCTGTAAAGTACAGGAACTGCTAAGCTGCGTGAGAAAGCCTCTCTGGGACAGCCAGTGGGAAGCTAAGCAACCATCACAAGAGGAGTCAGTGTACTTCAGCAAGGTAACTCGGACTATACAAGGGTCCACTCCCTCCACTTCAGTCCAGGAGGGACGTTCTGCTAAGCACTGAGGTATGAGTGGTCAGACTATCATTTGCTGTTAGAATTGATCTTTCCAGCTAATAACAGTAAATCTCTGGCACAGATGCATTTGATTCTTAATGTCTGTGATTTTAGGAAATTCCGTAAATTTGAATTTAGTTCAGTTTACTCAGAAATTACACGTTTAATAATGTTCACTGCTACAGGTCTGCCAGTTTAGTGTCCTTATAAAATATATGCAACGTGTAGGCAAATTATAGTCTTAAACCATATTTTAAAATACTGCATTACTTAAGTATTTTAACAAAATGTCTATAATTTGAAGCAACTGATAAAAATAAATCCAAAGTATGATAAGGGAGCTTCACTCTCACTTAAGCCATCACTTAGAGAACTTTAAAACCCAGGTACCCTTAAAGCCTTTCAAGGAGAGGTAACAGACCCACTCCTCATTCTTTACCGTGGGACTCCAACTGGGGTTGGGCCAGAAATCAGCACTTTTAGATATTTCAGGAAAGTCCACAGAAGTGTTAAAAATGTCTACGGCCTGTCTTTCGGCATCCATGAGAAGTCATGCTCAGTAGAATTTCCTAATAACACAAAGACAAAGGCACCTTCATACACTTATCAGACGTCAAAGGAATGAGGTGGACTATGTTTTCAGAGTCTCTGCTGCCTTTTTCTATATTCTGTTCCATCAATGTGAGTAAAGTGGACTTTTTGGAGACAACAGTGTTTGATTGCCAGGACCTCTTTTGGGCATTTCTTCCTAAGTGGAATACAGAACAGATACGGGAGCGGGGAGGTAATACAGAAAAGCTACTCTTTCCAGCTCAGAAGGAGTTGATGAAGCCCATATATATGCATTCAAGAAGCCCATGGGATCCTCTAGCTGTGGGTAGTGGCTAATATGGTCATCCAGAATCGACACTGCGGACTTTGGCAGCGTTTTCCTGTATAGCTCCAAAAACTCTGGATAGGGATTCACAGGATCCAATGACCCACAGATAAAATGAATGGGAATAGTTACAGAGGCAAGAGCTCCCACCCAGCGTCTTCTAAACTTCTTCCTCTGATTGATGTACTGCAAAAGACTGTCGATGACCAAGTTCCCATCATTGTTTTGGATCCCTGCCCACATATCCCACAGCTCACTCTCAGAGGGTCAAGTGTATGGTCCGAAGACTGATGTGAGACCTCGAGAGAATACAAAGAAGTTCATCAACCTCGTGAGGATGGATGACAGCATGCCTCCATCTTTAAGTAGCTTTTGGAGGAGAAGAGGATGATGAGTCTCAGGAAAGATACCTCCATTTGACAGACAGAGACCCTTTATGGTAAGCCGGCCGGACTGATTCTGCTCATACCTATACAACATCTCCTGAGCAACAACATCTCCGTAACCGTGAGACAACAGGTTGATCCTGCGGTTCTGGAGTCTTAGATGGAGCAAAAGCACCTCCAGGATGCTGGCCTGCTCAAATATGGACTAGAGGTGTGGTCTCGGTTTGTCACTGAAGACAAAGTCTAAGAAGTCCAGGGCAATCATCTGATGAAACCTCAGAGTCAGACCTTCCCAAACTTGTACCAGTCATAGCTGGATGTTGGAAAGCTGTGTAAAAGCACAGCTACCTCAGGACTGCCAACCATACCCACAGAGTCCTGCTAGAAGATGCGCAGTTCCTTGTAGGTGAAAAACTTACCAGAAGCCTTCCATGCGCAGAGCAGGGGAGAGCTGAGGGGGTGGGATGTGCAGGTACGTGGCAAGCAGCGGCACAGCCAGTAGCCCCACCTGGACCCACCACTGCCTCATCCTGACTCAGGTAAGATCTGGACTACAGGACTCCATGTTTGGGGGGAACCGGGCAAACATGCGCCTCCTGTTTGTTTTGGGGTTCATTGCTATTCATGCCAGATCACACTCTGCCTTCCTGGAGGAAAGATGTGAAGTTTCGAAAGAGAAACTCTTCACATGGGCAGGAGCCGCATGGGCAGGAGCCAGAGCCCAGCAAAGTGACCTCAAGGCCAGCAGAAAAGGAAAGGAGAAATCTCCATTGGTGCCTTGTTCGTTCTGAATGAGGGTTTTGTTTCAGGCCTCACGCTGACCAGTGAGCTGCATCTGATAACTAGGGCTCCTGACAACTGCCTGCTGGGCCAGGCAAGTGAGATAAACTGGTGGTGCTTTAAGACACAGGGGAAAGAAGAGACTGGGGGAGCTCAAAGGGCAGCCCCTGCTAATGTCTCTCTAGTTAGAAACCAATAAGCAGAGTCTACTGGCCACACCCCTGCCTGTAATCTTGCCTGAGGTCCAAAGAGGCTGGATTTTTAATAAGTGTTAGTCTGCATTTTTAAGGCAGAGTAGGAGAAACAAAAACACCACTGAGTTTGTATGTTGATTATATCTGAGTTTTTCTTATGTTATGAAGTTTATGAAATAAAATGCAGGTTTCCTGAAAAATATTCATTTGTCCTTCCCTCTGTTGAAAACCTGATAGGAAGGGACTCCTACCTAAAGGACTGATGCTCTAGTTTTACCGCACCTGGTCTTTGTGTGACCAATATTAACCATTGCTTTTATGAATGTGGGAAGCCACTAGAATTTGATGTTTGAATTCAGGTTTGTGGAGAAATGGAAACACATTTAAACACATACTGATTTTCTTAATGCATTTTCTAAACTCAATGAAGATGTAGGTGTGTATTATTGAAGCAATCAATCACATTCCTAAGATTAAGAATTGATTCTCTTTACTACTTGTTAATGCACATTGTGTCTGTGGATATAAAATAATGTAGATCACATGTGGTCAAATTGTGGGTGGAATCTAGAATTCTCCCAGGTGACCCCATCAGGAAGCACCTCTCAAAGACCACAGCATCCCAGACCAAAAGGACTGCAGCTTGCCAATGCCTGATTTATCTAAAAGGTCATCCACTTTCATTTTCTTCTTCATTGATAGCTCTGACCTGTTTTATTGTATAGGTTACAAATTGTTGTGGTGCTTCTAGGTTGTGTGGGAGCTGAAATTTGGAGAATTATTAGGTCAATTTGCTAAGAGAATCTCTTAAAGAGTTGGTTCCATCCACTCTTAGGGAGCTATGACTAAGAGGCAGACAATTGCAACATCAAATATCAGAAATAGGTAAATGCATCTCTTTTTTTTAAACTTCTTATGTTCAAATATGGCCAGCATTTCATTTCAGATTCTCCATGTATATACCTGTGAATATGACTAAAATCCTTGATGCAGTATCTCTAAGTTTTGGTTTGCTTATCTTTAAATTGGGAGTAGTAATTTCCTCTTTTTAGGACTCATTTGAGCACTAAATAAACATTTTATATCATTGTTATTGTTACCTATATATTGATCACACTGATTTTTCACTCTACTTAAATAGATATTAGATTATAAACACCTTTATGAATTTAAGATGATGTAGGTGGTATGGTAACTAGGAAACTGCATTTGTGGGAATGAATTATTCTTTCTCAATATTGGATATTTGATATTTCTCATGTAGCATACTCCACACCAAGGAGCTTGATAGTCTCTTACACTACTGACCTATATCTGTGATTAATTTCAGATTTTGATATGCAATTCCAGTAAAAAAGTAAGTATATGTTTTGGGGTATAATTAATTAACTCACAAATTCTCTAATTTTCCTGATTTTAGTTTACTTGAAATTTTGTCCTACATTGTAAACTTCATATTTGCATATCAAATCACAAACACACAGACTTCTTTCAGGAAGTCTGAAACAGGAAACTTTAAAGTACAATTTTTACATAAAATAACTAAGTCTTTAATATCACTAATTTAGTTAATAACATAGATCATGGTATTAATATTAATCTTTTACAGTCCTGGATTTGAGGATTTCTGTGTGACTTCACGATTCTGGTTGAAGCTGGACTATTCTTTCAAGTGATTGATAGGGAAGTTGAAAGGGTGGATCCGGGTGAAGGGACACCTGAGGCAATATGTGTCACTTTCAAAAGTCTAGGTGTGCTAGACCTTGGACTGAGGCGATGTCTCCATGTTTCTATTAATCACTTCTTTCTGTCAGTTTTATACAACCTAAGATCCAGGTTCTGGGAAGTCCAGAAGGCACAGTTCCGAAACCCATTGGCTCCTTTCTGGTCCACTAAAGGGTAAGACTTCCAGCACACTGATCCGGTTGAGGCGCTTATGGGACTGCTCTTTGCTGTGAACTCTTGGCCTCCTTTCTCCTCTTTAGGAAGAAGTTGGCTGTCTGAAGGACATAGTTACTTCCAGGAAGGCAGAGTGGGTTTGTCCTAAGGTCCTACCCTTGTTAATGTCAGTGGGCTATGGTCTCTTCTCAACAGCTGATGCTAAACCCTTGGTCCTCTTCACAGGAAATACTCTACAGTGAGGTGTTGATATCTGGAGGGGGAAGATGGAGGTTACTTTGAGGCCTGTATCCCTTCCCTTGGTTCAGGGGTGATTACACACATCCAGGACTCTTTTACTGTCTACAGATAAGGTTGGCGAAAAGGCTCACAAAAGAGGAGCTTGCCCCAACACTCTTGCTCCCTGTCTCCATGTGTCAAAGTGGCTCCTTCTTTCTTCCATTTTGAATATTTTTTTCCTCCCATGTTTAGAATCCAAGTCTTGTCTTTTTCAAAGCCCATTACCAAATATATTGTTCTACTTCATGTCCTGCTCAGGCATTCTCTTTCATGTTTGACTGGCAGGAGGACTTCTCAATAGAATCATCTCACAAAAATGGCGAAAGACAAAGAAAAGACAGCAGCGCTGCAGAGGACAAGAAGAGGTGCTCTTCATTTTAGGGGCCACCATGTCAGTTTTAAAATTGTTCCTCTGCCCATCATTCAACAAAGAGTGGTACAGTCTTTAATGACCAGTGAGAAAGTGGCCTCGACAGGTGAGTTTTTCAAATTTGGAGTCTGTGGGCCTTGGCACCCCTCTCCAAACTTCTCCTGCCACTCCAGGTTAGCAGGATTATGAGTTTCACATGCAAATGCTCAAGTAAGCATTCTTAGAACCAGTTGCCTTCAAAGTTCCAAATGGAATGTTCATTGTGTGGCTGCATGGATTTTCTGGTCTCAGACGCTTTCTAATAGTCACTTACTGAGACTGTGGACTGTGGCCCTGATAGAGGATCGAGCTTCTTCAGACTGAGCTCCAAGGCAGTCATTTCACATGTAGATTCCAGAGCCTCTCACGCTGCAAATGCTGGCATCCGTAACTGGCCACTCCCTTTGGGTCCTCTCCATGGCCAACGTAGTGTAGATTTCACAACTCAACTAGGACACCCTAGTCTTCAGGTAAATGGTATATGAGTTTATTGATGTTTTAATGCTGCCAGTCTGATATAAGAAAAAATAATGTTACTGTCTTTTCTTATAGGTTAGCTGTAAACCCCGTAAGTTTAGTGCAAATGTCAGAGCATCCCACACAGGTGTTCAGTGTCTGAAGTTAGGAAGGAGACATTTATGTGCCTATCTAGGGACCAGGAAAACAAGTGCCTTAGTGGCAAAGGTATTTGCTTCTCTGACCTCAGATAGGAAGCCTCTGACTTCTTTGTTCTGACTTATAACTAATAGAACAAAATCTTTCTGAACCTGCAGGGACAACTCTGCCCTGATAGATTTTCTCCTTCCTTCCTCCCCACTTTCTTTCCATGATCCTCCTCAACTGCTCCCCGACTTCTCTCTGGAATAGTTGGGTTCTCTTTTTACCCATTCCATTAAGAAATTGAAGTGACAACACAATGCCCCTGAGGTTCAGAGTTTTATGTATAAAATGGAGAGGAGAGTTTAACTAAAAATGCTAAGTTTCACATTGAATCAACTACAAATCAACTACTTACCCTAAGGGTAAGCTATTTTTATGTATGTGGTCTCATGGAGAAGACAGAGTTTTCTTCCAGAATTTATAAACCTGCATATTGATGAAAGCATAATATCAGATGCACATTCACTCTGAGGGTAGAGATGAACTATTCATTTTTATATAATTGAGTGGTTATTACTGTTCTTTGAATATCTATGACAGAAAATACTTAAATTGTGGCAGTATTTGAAAAGAGTGTATTTTAGGTTTACTGGCATTGATATATTGTTTTATCAAGCTAGAGATAATCATTAATAGAACAAAAATTTAAAGTTAAGATTCTGGGAAAACATTTGAAAGATCACCAGTTTATACAACATAATTATATCCTTCTACCTGGTGACATATGTTTCAAAGTCAACACATTTATACTGATTAACAAACATTAAAACATATGTATATTAGTACACTTATTGAAGCATATAAAATTGAAAGGCTACAAGAGTTATTTAAATGTATATTTGTATATAATACAATTGTATACCTATCACTGCAGATTAATGATTTTTAATTTGTTTATAATTCCAAATTATTATCTCTCTACGTATGTTGATCATTTCATGCACACATGCATACACAATTTAAAGTACAGTTCTCTGGAATTCTGCTTCTCAACAAAAGCATTCAGAGCACTGGTTAAAAAAAGTGCCAAACAATGGTTCAGAACTCTGAAAATTACGCAAGATCTGCAAAAAATCTGAAGAGCATTTATTTGAGGAAAAACAGGAAAACTTCAGCAAGCAGAGTATGCTTTGTGACATTTCAAGTTACCTTATTCTCATCTCCTCTCTTGCCAGAAGCCTCAAAAATCAACAGCCCTGAAGTCACTGTGGTCATAATGTGATTGACAGAATAATGTCCCCCAAATATGTGTGTATTATAACCCTCCCCAACTAGGATTATGTGTCCTTATGTGGCAAAAGGAACTTCGCAGACCTGCATAAGTTCAGGATCCTGAGACAGGGAATTTTCCTGTGTTGTGTGTGGGTTTGACACAATCATAACTGTCCCTCCTGGAAGGAGGAAACTGACTTTGAAGACTGAAGAAGCAATCCAAAGCTAAGGTCTATAGGGGCCTCTGAAGCTGGAGAAGGCAGACAGACAAGGTTTCCCAGAGCTTCCAAAAACAAACGAACAAAAACAGAACAATCAAATAAAAACCAATAGCAGGTACCGTTTGGACATCTGAACTGCTAACTGTGATATAATAAATGTGTATAATTAAGCCACTAAATGTGGGGTGATGTGTTCCTGCAGCAATAGAAAATTAACGCAGCAGCGCATATCTTCAAGTGAGACACATTGTCACCGACTGCTTAAAAATATACATGTGTCTTTGGAATTGAGAATGGGTGAAGCCTGGAAAAATTTTGAGAACCACAATTAAAAGCGCCTGGATTACTTCAGCCAACTGTGAGCAGAAGTGAGGTCATTTCCAAATACGCTTCTCACACTGCTGCTGGTGAGAGCTGGAGAAAACAATGCTCTTGAAACATGAGGAAATGTGATTCTTGTTATATAATCATGAAATTCTTCGCTTAATTATGTCCTGAAGTTATTTGGAAAGAGGAATTTGTAAGAAAGGAACTTAGGATTTTTAGTTGACATTTCTAAACACAGTGTTGAAGTCATGCCCTGGGTTCTTCCTGTTGCTTACAGTGCAACGTGATAAGAGAGAAACTGAAAGAACTTCTAAGCAGCAAGTGATCAAGACTTGATTTGGGAAATTCTCAGTGCACCCAAATTACACCAGAAAATAAACTGAGAACCTCGGTGTCAGAAAAGAACATTCTAGAGAGAAGGCCAAGAAAGCAACAGGACAATATTTTCCTGCTGCATTGAGGTTTTAGAATTTATACTCTTTGGCTTTGCAGAGGGCTCTTTAAGGAGGTTAGGTTAGGATCTGAGCAGGAATCAAGAATGCACGTGGCCTTATCAAGGAAATGTCTGGTGGAGTGCCCTCCGGTCCAGTGCATCTACTGACATGCACAGGAGACTCAAGGGTTTTTAAGGACATTGTGAAAGCAGAAACGATGCCAGCTTGAACTGAGAAGGAAAGACAAGGGAATAAACAAAAGAAATGTGCTGGAATCACAAAATTCCATGGTTAGAAAACTGCCCAAATTACTCTGCTGAGACTTCATGCTTTCCTTTAGGAAAATAAAGGGTGATTCTTAGGACAGAGCTGCTGGAAACCCAGAAGGTAAAGCCTTATACCAAGGCTTCAAAACCCACTGTAGTGGACTTTCTGGATTTGCAAATTACTGGGGTTAGTGATTCCTGTCCTCTATTTCTCCCCTCTTGAAATGTCATTAACAGGTGTCCTATACGTTTTCTACCACTGGATTATAGAAACAGTAACACATTCTCTTGTTTCATGATCAAAGATGGAGAGAAATTTTGATTCAGGATGGAACATACCAAGAGTCACAACAAATATATAATTCACATGAAGATATTCGGGGCTTTTGAATTAATGCTATGTATGTAATATTTTGAACATAATTTGATACTATAATATCTTGAAATTTTGGAGACTTGTGGATTAAACATATTTCATATGTGGGATAGATATGAATCTTTGGAAAACATGGTCATGACTATAGTGGTTTCCAAGTATATCCATGTTAATCCCTGGAACAGGTAAATATATTACATAGCTGAGAAAAAAGGTATTGTTCAAACATGGTTACATTTAGAATCTTGAGCTGGGGTAATTATCCTGGGCTATCTTGTTGCACCTAATAGTATCACAAGAATCCTATTAGAGATCACAGAGGTCAAAATCTGGAAAAGGCATATAAAAAGATTCTTCCTACAGCCTCCAGAGCAGAGGCAGCCCTACTTCAGACTTCTAACCTCCAGATATGAAGACAATGCATCTGGATTCATTTAAGCAACTGCATGAGGTAACTTGTAACCACAAAGGTAATTAGGAAAGCTAGAAACCGGCAGCCCATTGATCAACCATGAGACAGAAAAGTGTTTGGATCTCCCAGGTCTCATTCTCAGAGAATTGCCACTAATTGGTCTGGAAGTTCCACTGAAAATCACTGCCAAAGCTCATCTATATTTGATCTGGCTCTAAGCACAGTTAACAGGAAAGAGCAGCGTTCTCCCACAAGAAGCGCCCCTCACAGAGCCTGGGAGGTATAGCATGCATGGTATTTAAGAACCACTCTCTCCACTCATTAGATGAGCTCTAACCTAACAGTGAGCAGATGTTACTCTTCAAAGAATTAGATTTTATGTAATCAATTGAAGAAATTCAACAAACAACACCAAACAGCAATAAGCTCCGGGAAGGAGATAAATAAAAGTTCCAGATTGATCATATTAATAAAAATACATATTTTTAACAAAATTATGAAACACTTAAAGAAATATGAAAGTTATTTCTAGTGCACAGCAATAAAAATCAATAGAAATGGGACTAGAAAATGCAGAAATGGAACTTCACTGGGGAAAAGCTTTAACTCTGCGATCTGTTTTTATTTTTTAATTTTATTTATTTTTGTTTTTTTAAAAAAGAGTGAGAGGGAAAGAGAAGAGAGAGTGAGAGAGAGAATCAGTTTTATTCATTTTTTCATCTGGTCCTTGCTTATCCAACATTTAGTTGTGTGTGTGGTACTAGGGTTTGAACCCAGGTCCTCATGCATGCCAGGCAAGCACTCCAACCACTGAACCACCACTCGAGCCCCTGTGATATATTTTGAAGACCTAAAGGAAAAGCTTATCTCAGAACTAAATTATAAGAATGCTGTCTCACTAAGTATAGAATATGTACATAGATAAACAAAATGTATTGTGAACATATTTCACTTTGCTTCTTCATTTTTTACATAGTTGAAAAGGAAGCCGAATAAAGCAATAATAAGTCTATGCAGATGGTCACATAAAATATTGTATAGTAATCAATTTTAAAAGTACTTATATAAAGCTTTATGTGTCTATGTTTATAACATATTATTGGACCTATAATATATAGAAAAGTAATATTTGGCAATAGCAACCAAAGGAAATGGGTTTGCAAAGCTACATTGGGCTAAGGAAGTGACTCCAGCAGTAACAAGTCCATAAAAATAAATGAAGAGAAGCAGAACTGATGGATGAAGACACCAATATTTTAAAACTCTGTCAGTGTCTACTCAGCCTCCTCTCCGACTCTCTAAAAGACATAAAATTATATAATTGTTATATTATATAAATTCTATAAAATTATAATTATAACAATATATTGTTTGCTTTATAATAGCTAGCTACTTAGATACGTACTATACATATGAAAATTAAAAAAGATAAAATGGGCTGTAAATGTGACTCGGTGGTTAAGAATCCCTGGGTTCAATACTTGATACAAAAAAAATTAAAAATTAAACATAAATAAAAATAAAAATAGGGTTGGAGTGGTTGCTTGGTGGTTACAGTGCTTGCCGGTTCTGCACAACGACTTGAGTTCAAACTCAAGCACCACATGCACAACAAAGTGATGGAGCAACAAAAGCCACATGAAAAACTAAAATTGATTCTCTATCTCACACTGTCCCTCTCTCTTTAAAAGTAAATAAATAAAAATAACATAGCAAAAGAGAGAGAAAGGAAAATAGTCAAATGAGGCAACATTTATATATTTCACTGGAATTCAGTGAATATACCTTTGATAAGATGCAAGTCATATACTTCATGAAGGAGATATAGTGAAATATATTTAAATGAACTGATAAGGATGGTTATACCATATTTAGTTCATGCAGAAAAGACCAGCAAAGGAGGAACAGAAAGAAAAAATATACTTAAGGCCTACAGAAAACAAAATGGCACATATGAATCAAATTATACCAGTAATAAGGTTAAATATGAATTGATAAAACAATTCAATCAAGAGGCAGAGATGAGCTAAATGAATAAAGAAACTTCATCCAATTCTGTGCTGTTTACAAGATACACGTTGTAGATTGAAAGGCACAAATAAGTTGAACATTTAAGAATGGAAAAAGATATAGCATGAAATAATTACCAAAAAGAGTTCCAGTTGGTATATTGCTATCAAAATAGACTTTTAGACCAAAATAATGTTTTAGAGATATTCAAGGAATTTTATAATAAAAAGGATTACTTTATCTGTTGGTCTAGCAATAAAAACAAGTATACACTTAATAATAGAGCCCCAAAATTCATGAAACAATCATTGGCAGAAATGAACAGAGAAATACACAGTTTGACAATAAGAATTAGAAAGTTTATTATCCAGCTTTCAATATTCAACAGAAAGGCAAGAAGTCAGAACAGAAATAGCAGAGTTGCACAACACTATAAATCAACTGTATTTACCACATGACTGAAGAACATTACATGCAAATACAGTTGAATACACAGACTTCTCAGACAGACATGAACAATGATCCAGACTAGGCCACATGTTTGGTCATAGAGTAATTCACATTAAAGGGGTTAAAGGTCACACAGTGTTTTCTCGGACCACAATCGAATGAAATTAAAAAATCAATGAAAAAGAAAATTAGAGAAATTTATAAAGTTGGGGGAAGTTAAAAATGCACTTGTAAATAATGAGTGAGTTAAGTAATAATTACAAGGCAATTAGAAAGCACTTTGGGATAAATAAAAAAATTAACAACAACAATCCAAATGTGAATGATAGAGCTAACCAGTGCTTAGATAGAAATAGGTAATTGTAAGTATTGAAAATATAAACAAAGCCTCAACTCAATAGTCTACCTTTTCTTTTCAGACATTGCATGGCCTTAAGCAAATATAAGGAAGAAAATAATGAAAATGAAAGAGAAAATTAATGAAATAAGAAATGGCAAAACAAAAGAGAAAATCAAGGAACCTAAAAGTTGGTCCTTAAAATTTTAACAGAATTCTCTAGAGTGACCACAAAGATAAATAAATAAATAACTCAAATTATAACTTCATAAGTGGAGTAAGGGATATTACTACTGACAATACAGAAATTAAAAGAAAGATGTAGGATAAATAAGTGGATAAATTTAAACACAAACTAACAGAAAAAAAATTAAAGTTTACTTGACCTATAACCAGACACTAATTAAAATGATTATCAACTAAGGAAGCCCAAAACCAAATAACCTAGCTGATGAATGGTACCAAATATTTGAAGAAGAATTAATAATTCTTCACAAACTTCCAAATATTGAAGAAAAAAAGCACTTTCCATCTCTGTAAGGCCAATTTTACCCTAATATAAAAACAGACAGAGATTCAATGAAAAAAGGACACAGACAAACAACTCTTATGAATATAGATAAATAAAAAGAGAACTAAAGAAAAAAGAAATTTGTGAACAAAATTTTGGCTAACCAAGTCAAACAGACTAAAAAAGAATTATACACCAATTGCAAGTAAGATTTACCTTAGGAGTGAAAGTTGATTTTGAAATTTGAAAGTCAGTTAACACAATATACCATATAAATAGGATAAAATACAAAGGTTATATGATCATCTCAATAATCAGAAGAAAAGGCACTTAACAAAATTTGCTTCAGTGATAGAATACCAAAATTAAAAATAAAAAGGAATTTCCTCCACCTGATAAAAACATCTATGATACAAGAACAAAACTCCCCAAAATACCATCCTGCTTAATGGGAAAAGACTTTGTGCTTTTTCTTTAAAATCATTAGAAAGTTATAAGCATGTTTCTATAGCTTCTATTTAACACTATACTAGAGTCTGTAGCCAGAACAATTAGGCAAGAAATAAAATTAAAACACCTAGATTTCAAAATAAGGAAGTAAAAATTTTTCTACTTGTAGATGACAAATCTTGTATGTAGAAAATTCTAAGTACTCCACTAAAACATGACCAGAATTAAGAATCAAGTTCAGTGCATTCTCAAGATGATACTGTAAATGTAGGGAGCAATACTCAAATCCTCCACAGCTCAGAAACAAGGCAGTGAATGAACAACTAATATGAGAGGTGGATGACAGAGAAAACACTCTGAAACTTGATACTGGACAGCTTGAGACCCGGAAGGATTTGTAGTTTGGTTACTGGAGCAGAAAATAAGGAAAGAATTCTTTGATCCTGACCCTGATTAGTGTAAGGTCAAATAGAGAGGTAACAAAGAGAAAGAGGGAGAGGAAAAGTCCCAAAACTTACTTCCTTAACTACAGATGAAAAGAAAGATCAAGACAAAAATATGATAGGATCAGCAAAGTAAAGTAGTAAAGGAAATCACACAATTCAGCCCAAACTGTTAGCAGAAAGCATTGATGGGCAGGGCAATCATTTTATAGAGCTCACAGTTTATTAGCCTCCTTAGAAAAACTAAAATCAATAGAGATAGTGGCAAATAAATCTATAAGGAATGTCTCTGAAATGATTGTCTCACTAATCCATCTAGAAGGAACTTGTAGAGAAGTCCCTGATAGCTGCAGGCTATTGAAACCCCCTCCCCTTCACCAAGGACAAGAAGAGTGTGGAGGAGCGACCCAAGAGCTGGTCACTTCTGAGAAATGTGACCCTCAATGCAGCACTCTTAAGAGCCTTAGCAGGACCTCAGGTGAAGATGGAACAACTGACACCATACCACTGCCACAAGGATGGATAAGACTCCGGTGAGCTGCCTCAGCCAGCCTATGCCTCAGACTGCCCAGAGGGAGTCTGTGCTCCCAGGTCCCACAGTGGCAGATAGTCACCAACTGCTTAGGATCATTACAAAGAAGACCCAGCAAAGGAGAGCAGATACTCAGAAATTCGTAGCTGTCAGTCATAGGAGCTCAGATGAAGACAAGCCAATCAACCTCAGTGACAGTAATGGGTAAAAACCTAGTGATCAGCAGGATGGAGGCTCCTATATTACCTACCCCCTGTAGAGGGCTATATTAATAGCCCCCATAGTTGCAGACAACCACCAAACCCTTGGGG
Source organism: Aplodontia rufa (assembly GCA_004027875.1). NCBI lineage: Eukaryota > Metazoa > Chordata > Mammalia > Rodentia > Aplodontiidae > Aplodontia > Aplodontia rufa. The sequence goes on along the minus strand of PVKS010023677.1, from coordinate 7,781 downwards.
TCACTATAAACAATTAAAAGCCTCAGCAAAGGGACCCAGGGCTCAACATTCCACAATGCATCAATGACAGACTGAGCCCTGCACCCTATGACCCCACTTCCAACAGAAATATCCAGCAGACAAAATATCCTCCAAACATGCAGACTTGGGTCTCTGGGCTGCTTCATAATCATTCTGGTGCCAGGGAAGTAGCTCCTGTGTCCCAGTACCTCCAGGAAGGTCCAAAGATGTGAAAACTCGATTCTCATTCAGACTCATGGGCCCACAAAAGACATTTCCTGAGGATAACCTCAAGCAGTCAACAGAGAATTTCATGCATAGGCAATGGCAATATAACCCACAAAGGGGTTTACACAGGAGCATCATGCAGATACCTTCCACCACCCAGTGTTCCCAGATATAAGCCCATCAACATGTGACCTATACAATTCAGAGGGAGCAGCAAATCTACACCCACCATGGGTCACAATGAATTTGAGAGCACTGGATATTGGAGCTTTTCTTCCGGAGGTCACAGAAGACTACTCCTAACAAGAAGTAAAATGGTTGCTTAGTCAGTTAGGGTCCATCTCCACCAACCCATACGAAAACTAATAGTTACATGGACACAATAAAGATTGGAAGGGTCCTCTTAGAACTGTGTCAGAGATGAGCTATTGTGATAACTACCTCTATTCTCAGGAAAACTTAGACATAAAGCTGAGGAATGGTGGGCATCTCTAAAAGTCCCAAATCCTGATTAAATTAAAATCAAGTATGCTGGGTAAGAAGTCTCCCTCCATCAAACATGGCATATCGTAAATAGCTCTAATATTAGTTCAGATGTTTCAGATACTACTTTTTGTATTGAATTGATAGATATTAGCTTGCTATTTGATATTGCAGTCCTCAATCTCATTGATTTTATTTCTTGTAATGTTTTAAAGCATTAGCCAGAATTATTTTCCTAGCTCAGGTTTACACTTGATCCTCTTAGTCTCTCTTTTCCCTGTTGCATTATTTGCCTTTTTAACTTAGTTTAATTTTTTTTCTCTGTCCATTATTTTTCTTCCCCTTCCCTTTTCAATCCCTATATAATGTAGTAGTAATTTTAGTATCTTTAATAAATTATTTTTCAACATACTGAAGAGTGAACATTAATACAAGTTTGTATTTGAATCAGAGGAATTGTCAATAAGTTTTTTCATAAAGTTTATTAGTATGTGACTTCTTTATGAAATGATTGCAGTTAATAGGATTTAATATCTTCTCTCAAAGTCGTGATCAAGCTGGACTTAACAGAGAATACATGTTGAATGGGAGGATCAATACCTGGATATTCCCCAAGCCTGGCACACTTAAGAGACAGAAGCTCATTAAATAGTTCCTCACATAAAAAATAAAAGAGATAATCAACCCAGAAGATGGAAAAACATATAAATAATGTGAAAAGGTAAGGGAATAAGCCATCTCAAGTAGACCAAATCACTTAACTTTTGACACCACAGAGTAGGAAAGGTCAGATAAGAAATTTAAAAAGTACATCTTTGAATGAAATAAAAGAAAATGTAAGGAATGATATAAGACAGAAAATACAGGAAGTGAAAGATCATTTAAATAAAAAGATAAAGATTCTGAAAAAGAGCCAAATATAAATCCTAAAATTTATTCAATTAATCAAATTAAAACTTTAGTTGAAAACATCATTGATAGATTAGACGACAGAGGAAAGTTTTTCATGCCTTGATTATAAATTGTACATCTTGAAAATCAATTTTACAATAAAGATGTTAAGAGAACATGATCAGAATATTTAAGTCATCTGGAATAATAGCAAAATATCAAATATAAGAATCATTGGTATAAAAGAAAGTACTGGGATACAGACAAATGGAATGAACAAACTTTTCAATAAGAAATAAGAAAAATTTCCAAACATTAGGAAAGATATGAAATTCCATATACAAGAAATATTTAAAACCTGAAATAGCCATGATCAAAAAAAATTCTCTTCAAGACATAATTAATATATAATCTAATATACAGAACAAGAATTTAATTTTAAAGACCACAAGAGAAAAAAATGTAATGTTACATTTAGAAGTAAGCCAATATGACTTCTACTAATTTCTCATCCTAGAATCTAAAAGCCAGGAGGATTTGGAGTAACAGATATGAATGAAGCCTTGAAAGATAATGGGTGTGAACCAAAATTGCTATATCCAGCAAAACTCTGCTTCAGAATTGAAGCTGAAATAAAAATTTTCTATGATAAGCAGATGCTAAAAGAATTCATAACCATTAAGCCAGTACTATAAAACATATCCAATAAAATATTTCATATAAAAGTGAAAAAAATTAATATCAGAGCCAAGACATGAACAAATGTCAGTAGCAGAATAGTCAATTAAAGAAGAATCAAGTCTGAATTAAATATTAGAAATGAAATGGCAGGAAAAATCATCTACAAAAAAACTTGTTGTAAATGATTTAAATTCTCAAAGCAAAAAATATAGATTGACAGGATGGATTAAAAAACAATACCCAGTCATATACTATTTACAAGAGACTCATTTTACAAGCAAAGGCATCCAGAGTGTGAAGTTGAAAGAATGTGAAAAGATATACTATGCCAGTGGAGATTGAAAGCATGCAAGAGTAGCTAGTCTCATACCAGGGATTGTAAATTAGAAGACAAAACTAATCAAAAGAAACAAAAAAGGACACTTCATACTGGCTAAGTGAATCATTCAACAACAAAATACAATGATTACGAATATTTATGTCCAAAAACATTGGTGAACTCATTTACAGAAAACAACTTATACTCAATATAAAGACTTAAACAGACCCCAATACAATAATACAGAGTGATTTCAACACACTTCTCAAATTGATGTCATTCAGGCATAAATTAAGACTCTGTAACTAAAAAATATGATCAATCAAACGAATCTAACAGACACCTATAGAATATTTCATCTATCAAAAACTAAATTCACTTTCTTCTTTAATGAACAAACCTTATTTAAAATAGACCATATTTTAGGACACAATGCAAGTCTTCACTAAATATGAAAAAAATATAGAGGTAGTTCCTTGAATTCTATCAGACCATGACGGAATGGAATTAGAAATCAGCAGTAAGATTTAAGGAAGGAGATCATTTTAATGCCTTAAAAAGCATACCTTTGAATGAGGAGTTGGTCATAGAAGAAATCAAGGAAAAATCAAAAGAATTCTTAGAAACACATGAGAACAGAAATTCAACATACCAAAATCTTTGGAAAAATATGAAAGCAGTTCTAAGAGGATGTTTATGCATTGAGTTCCTCCACAAAAAAAGTAAGATAAAAATAAAACAGAAAGACCCCAAATAAATATTATACCTCAAGACCGTAGAAGAGCAAGAATAAACTTATTCCAAAATCAGGAGACAACAGAAAATAATTAAGATCAGAACTATAATTAATTAAATTGAGAATACAAAATACATTACACAGGTCAATACAAAAAATAGTTTGTTCTTTCTTTGAAAAGATAAATATGATTGATAAACCCTTAAGTAACTAACAAAAAGAATGAGAGAGAAGAACCAAATAAACAAAATTAGAGATGAAAAAGGAGATATCATCACAGATACTTCTAAAATCCAAAGATTATTTGGAACTATTTTGAAAATTTATACTCCAATAACTTAAAAATCTAGAAGAAACTGACAATATTTTAGACAAATATGATCTATGGAAATTGAACTATGAGGATACAGAAAACCTAAAGAGATTTGTATCAAGCAATGAGATTGAACCACCAATTATGAGCCTTCCAACAAATAAAGACCTAGGACAAAATAAAGTATCAGTAAAGTTCTACAACATCTTTAAAGAAAAATTAATCTTAATCCCTCTGAAATTATTCCATGAAAGAGAAAGGGAGGGAATATTTCCAAATTCATTCTATGATGTCGGTATTCCCTGATGTCAAAACCTCACAAAGAAAATTTCCTTGGTGACTTCCAAAGCAGAGGACAGGGCAATAAGAGGATGTGGTTTTGATCTCCTCCACAGCCTGGATGACTGAGGAGCATCACTGGTAGGACTGGAGGCAACTGGAGAAGGGTGAATATGGCCCTGCTGCTGTTCCCTGTACTGGTGAGCTGTCCCATCATCCTTGGTTCTGGCCCCTAAGGTGCAGCCACTCCAGGTTGGTGGCCACCCTCAGCATGGCTGGGCAGGCTGGTGCCAGAGTGTGTATCGTGGACCTGGCTGACATCCACCAGCAGCCACAGAAATTATCATGCAAGGATGGGCACAGAAACACGTGTGGTCAAAAGTAAACTCATGAATCACAGGTCTAAAAGGGTGATAGCAAAAAGTCAGTTCTTGAGGAAAAAAAGTTATAGTAATGCTTGGATTGTACTTTGCCAAAATATGATTGCATACTCAATGACTAGACAATGGTGACTGGATTCCCATTCTGCCAGTTAACCTTGAGCCAGGACACTCAAAGAGCCTGATGCAGGGACCTATTTAAAGACTCTTCAGGAAAGCCAGAACTGGACCTCAACTTTCTTACCAGGTGATTTACCACTTGCCATTGGACACCAACCTGATGGTGATCTCACCTAGAGCATCTCCTGCCTACCTGACACACCATGTGCAGGTTGGGGTCTTTTTCAGTTCCAGCCAGCAGGCACTCAGGATACCACTGGTAGGACCCTCATCCAAAGCAACCCCTGCTCAGGACCAACTGAAGGAGGTTCCCTGGCTGGAGCAGCCTCCACCTACCTGATGCCCTGCATGACTGTCAGGGCTTCTTTTAGACCTGACTGGCAGGTGCTCAGGAAACCACCAGGAGAACCCCAATCTGGAGCAGCCCTTGCTTAGGACCAACCAGAGGAGGTGCCCAGCCTGGAGCAGCCTCTGCCTACCTGATGTCCTGTGTACCTATTGGGGCCTCTGTGAGTCCTGCTAGCAGGTGCTCAAGACACCACCAGTAGGATCCATGTCTGGAACAGCCCCCTCCACCTGACACCCCATGTGCCTGTCTAGGCCTCCTTGAGTCCTGCCAGAAGGTACTTAGGACAACACTGGGAGGACCCTTGACTGGAGCAGCCCCAACTCAGGACCAACTGGAGGAAGTTCTGAGGGCAACCCAGGTCCAGATCTGCAACCTTGAGTCTGGAACAAAAAGGTGGAGCAAAATGAGGACACAGGCAGAGGTAGCATTTGGAAGAAGGTGATAATTTATGAGGTGGTGACTGATCTGACCCTTTGACTTGTAAGGAAAAACCACCTGGAGAACTGCCTATCTTCCCTGTAGAAAATCTCAATTCAGAGATCCAGAAGAAACTTTTCAGAAATGATGAATCAAACTATGAGAGATTCATCTCAAAAACACAATTCCCAAAAAAGGATGCCACAGATAGGGACCAACATAATAAGCTTGAAAATATCATCAATGATCTGATTACTAAAAGGAACAATGAGCTAAAAAAGAAGATATAATGATGTAACTATGTGAAAAAACTCAATAGATGAAAAACTCTATTATCAAAGAAATAGACATACTCAAAAAGGAAATAACAGAGATAAAATCTGCAGTCAATGACATGACAGGAACCATGAAAGAATTTAATAATAGACTAACTTCTTTAGAAAACAGAACATAGCTCTTGAAGAACAAACTTCTGGCAATGAGGACAAGCTGAACAAGCTCGAGCACAAGGAAGACAAAAAAGAAAAAAAATTCACAGAACATTAATAGAATTTTTAAAATGTATGGGATGAAAGGAGAAGAAACAAAATAAGAATAATTGGGATACAGGAAGAAATTGAAACACAAATGAATGGTATAAGAAATATTCTCAATGACATAGTTAAAGAAAAGTTTTCCCATATAAATATAGTCCGATATGCTCATCCATGAAACTTATAGGATACCCAATGGGCCTAATCAAATGAGAAGCTCACTAAGACACATCATATTCAAAATGTACAACAGAGAGATCAAGGAAAGAATATTGAAAGTGGCAAAGGAGAAATGCCAAATCAAATTCAGAGGCAAACCAATAAGAATCATATCTGATTTTTCAGCTCAGACTCTGGAAGCAAAAAGATCATGGAAGGAGAACTTTGAATATCTGAACAAACACAACATGCAGCCAAGAATACTATACCCAGCAAAACTCAGCTTCAAATCTGAAGGGAAATAAGAACTTTTCATAATAAGAACAAACTTGCAGCATTCATGAACAGAAAGCCAGCATTAAAAAGCATACTCAGGGGCTGGAGCAGTGACTCAGCAGTTACGGCATTTGCCTGGCAAGCATGAGTAAGCAAGTTCAAACCTCATCACCACGTACACAGTGAGGTCTCAGAGCAATGAAAGTCACATGAAAAACCAAATAAAATTGTTTCTCTCTCTTTCTCTCTCACTGTCCCTCTCTCTTAAAAAAAAAAAAAGAGTTGTCAAAGATAAACTCCAGATAAAATAACAAGAAAACATTCCTCAAAACCCACAAACAGAGGAAATTCAATAAAGACATGTGTTGTCAATAGACAACTAAGACAACCCAGAATTTACTAATAAAACACAATGACTATGAACAACAACCACATACCAATTCTAACACTAAATGTGAATGGTCTCAACATACCAATCAAAAGACACAGACCAATCAAAATCCAACAATAGACTGCTTATAGGAAACTCACCTTACAGCAGATGGCACACACAGATTAAGTGTGAAATGATGTAAAAAAAAATCTACCAGGCATATGGCCCAAGAGAGCAAGTTGGAGTTGCAATTCTTATATCTCACTAAACGTATTTCAAATATAAATTAATCAGAAGATATAAAGAAGGCCACTACATCCTAGTAAAGGGAACAATACAGCAGGATTATATAACCATAATAAATACATACTCTCCAAACACCAATGCCCCCAGCTATGTGGAAAAATTACTCCAAGACAATAAATCACTTGCAGACCTCAACACTCAACTGGGAGACTTTAACACTCCTCTATCTCCAATAGACAGATCATCAAAGCAAAAACTGTGGTGGGTGGCACCCAGGAGCCACGCCATTCAGGCAGTATTAAGATGGCAGCTGGCAACTGGCCAAACCAAGTCAGCTGACCTCTTGCTGTTCCTGGCTTTTGTGCTGGCAATATCTGACCACCTAGGGACAACCAATAGGAGCCAGCAGAGTTTTCTTCCTCGTAGCAACAACCTGCTGATTGGGTTACTTTCACTATATAAGCGGTACAATTTCCTGATTAAAGAGAGATCTCCGCAAGCAACAAGAGCGTACATGTCGTTATTGGCGCCTCACTGGTCGAGCGCGTCAAGTGGTGCCCCGTACGGGGAATGTGAAAACTAATTGTAAGTATTAGTGGTAAGTTGAAATTTAACCAGCAGACCCTGTTTTAACAGGAGTAGAGACCTCGAGGATAACGGAAGAGTCTCTGCTGAGGAACTAACGGAAGAGTCTCTGCTGAGGGACTAAGCAAGTGGCTGCAAGACAGCGTCGGACATCCTTTAGTAGATGAATTTGTGTCAAGTTGTAACTCTTTGTGTGTTTGTGGTATTGTTGTGTATTTAGTTTCTGTGTATTTTTGTGATAGCTCTCTTGGAAGGGCTTAAGATTAACAATGGGATCAGAAATATCACGGATCAGAATGGAACGGCCTCTTAAGGAGCTGTTAAAAAAGAATGGAATCTACAATCTAATACTATTTTTAGAGATATAGTGGGAAGGGGAAGGGAGGGATAAGGGAGGGTAATTGGGGGGGCAC
>PVKS010023676.1:7660-32183 GCA_004027875.1 Aplodontia rufa | reverse complement strand
ATCTTTGCCCGTCTGACTGGAATGAGGTGAAATCTTAATGTAGTTTTAATTTGCCTTTCTCTTCCAGTGATTTAGAACACTTTCTCATGTATTCATTGGCTTGCTCAATGTCCTTTTTTGAGAAGTTTCTGTTTAGTTCTTTGGCTCATTTATTGATTAGATTGTTTGTGTTTTTGTTATTGAGTTTTTTTGAGTTCTTTGTAAATTTTGGGTATTAGTCCCCTGTCAGAGGGATCACAGGCCATAATTCTCTCCCATTCTGTTCAAACTAGGTCTTGATAATCCATTGGATTTCCATGGGATCAGTGGTAATCACTCCCTTTTCATTGGTGATTTTGTTGGTTTGCTTCATTTCCCTTCTTCTTTTAGTGAGATTGGCTAGGGGTCTGTCAATTTTATTTAGTTTTTCAAAGAACTGCTCTTTGTTTCAATGATTCTTTTTTATTGTTTTTTTTTGTGTTTGTTTTTTATTTCATTGATTTCAGCTCTGATCTTGATTATTTCCTGTCTCTGCTGGCTTTAGGATTAGATTGTTCTTCCTCTTGTAGGGATTTGAGGTGAAGCATAGGCATATTTATTTGGGATCTCTCCTAATTTTTAATGTAGGCACTTAATGCTCTAAATTTTCCCCTTAAAAATACTTTCATGCTGTCCCAGACGTTTCAATTTGTTGTGTCTTGATTCTCATTTGCTTTCAAAAAGTTCTTGATTTCTGCTCTCATGTCTTCTTGGATCCAATTTTCATTTAATAGAGTTTTATTCAAATCCCATATGTATATGTATTTTCTGTTATAATTTTTGCTGTTAATTGCTAAGATCATGGTGTCATGGTCTGATAGGATATATTGGATAATATCTATTTTGTTATATTTGCTGAGATTTCCTTTGGAACTAGAATATGATCTGTTTTGGAGGAGAATCTATGCACTGCTGGAAGAAGGTAAACTCAGCCAATTTTGGTTGGAATATTCTATAGATGTCTATTAAGTCCATTGGATTTATTAAATTGTTTAGGCTGAAGATCTCTTTATTATTTATTTGCTTTGATGATCAGTCTATTGATGATAGAGGAATATTAAAGTCTCCCAGTATTATCTTGTTGGAGTCCACAAGTGGTTTTATGTCATGGAGTATTTTTTCCACATACTACTTTGTAGTTTTGCTGTTTGGAGTATAGATATTTGCTATGGCTATATCTTTCTGATGCATTGTTCCCTTTACTATGATGTAGTGGCATTCTTAATCTCTTCCGATTAAATTTTTTCTGAAATATACTTTATCAGATATAAGTATTGCCACAGCTTGCTTTCTTGGGCTGTAAGTCTGGTAGATTTTTTCCACCCTTTCACCCTCACCTCCACATCCATTTCACCTGTGGATGTCTTTGGCTGTAAGATGGGTCCCCTGTTGGTAGCATATTTTTGGATTATGTTTTTTGATCCAATTTGGTGAACTGGGTATTTTGATTGGTGAATTGAGACCATTTATATTTGGTGTTAGCATAGTTATGTTGTTGTGGTTCATAGCCACTGTGTTTTATTAGTAATTTCTGTGCTATCTTTTTGATAGCATGTACTTTTATTGAATTTCCTCTGTTTGTGGGTTTTGAGGATAGTTTGCTTGTTCTTCTATCTGGAGTTTATTTTTGAGAATTCTTTGTAATGCTGCTTTTCTTTTCATGAATGCTGCAAGTTTGGTCTTATCATGAAATGTTCTTATTTCTCCTTCAGACTTGAAGCTGAGTTTTTCTGGAAATCATATTCTCAGCTGCAGGTTGTGGTCATTCAGAGATTGAAATATGTCCTTCTAGGATCTTTTTGCTTCTTGGGTCTGAGTTGAAAAGTCAGACAATCCTTATTGGCTTGCTTCTGAATGTGATTTGACATTTCTCTCTTGCAGATTTTAATATTCTTTCCTTGATTTCACTGTTAATACATTTTGAATATGTTGTGTCTCAGTGAGCTTCTCTTTTGATTCTGCCTATTGGGTGTCCTTTCACTTCCTGGATGAACATATGTGACTCTATTTTAGTATGGGGATATTTTCCTTTAACTATTTCATTGAAAATGATCTTCATGCCATTCATTTGTGTTTTTATTTCTTCTTGTATCCCAATTACTCTTCTATTGTTTTTCTGACTTTGTCCCAGACATTTTGAAAATTCTGCTCATTTGTTATGAATTTTCTTTTTTGTCATCATTGTACTCAAGTTCACTCAGCCTGTCCTCATTGTCAGAAGTTTTTTTTTCAAGAGCTGAGGTTCTGTTTTCTATAGAAGTTAGTCTATTAAATTCTTCCATCATTCCTCTGATGTGATTAAGAGTTTAGCTCTGTTACTTACTTTTTCAGTATACCTATTTCTTTGATATAGAGTTTTTTACCCTTTGAGTTTTCTCACTTAGTCCTTTCATTAAATCTTCTTTTCACTCATTGTTCCTTTTAGTAATCAGATTGTTGATAAGTTTTTCTAGGTTTTCATCCTGCTCCTTGCCCATGGGCTAGGTAGGGGAGTTGTGGTTTGAGGTGGACCTTTTCTAGTCTGGTTCCTCATTTTTGAAGAGCTTCTTCTGGATCTTTGCATTGAGGTCCCTGTGGGGAAGCAAGGCAGGTATCCAGATGCTTCTTCCTTTCAGGTCAAAGAGTCAGGTCAGACACCACCCCTCTGATGACCATCTTCTTCTGGAAAGCCTCTCTTGTCTAGAGCCTCATTTTGCGTTGCCTTTTAGATCTAGGCTCCAGGGTGTGGATCTGGAACCTGTCAGGGGTGCAGGGCATCCCACTGGATTGCTGAAGTGCACTGGTGTTGGCGTATCACTGGGTCCTTGGATCTTGGACAAGTGGGGTATGCCAGAACCAGCCTGCCTGCAAGCCCCAATGGGATCTGAGTTCCTTGGCTGCAGGGACAGGCCCAATATATCTGTACCCGGAGGGATGTGCTGTGGCTGGGTGGCTCTGGTCAGGGGTCCTCAGGGTTATGTGGGTGCACATGCTGGGGAGAGTATGAGATGGCACCAGAGGACCTACCAAGCTAGAACTGAGCTCTGCAAGTTCATCACCCTGTGCTTTTATACTTCTCTGCTATGGGTTTCTGAAATACAGTGTAACTTATGTTCCAGAGGAAAGAAGGAAGTTAAGTATTTTCTGTTCTGCTTGAAGTACTAACTTTGATTTTAAATTCTTCTCTTTGGGCTCAGATTTTGAGAAGAGTTTGGAGAGAGGTACAGTTGGGTACTGAGACAGGGGCAGGTTTCATTCTTCCTAGCAAAACTTGTAGAGTAATTGTTTCAGCAGGAGACAACATGAGAGCCACTGTAAGCATCCTGGGGACCAGGCAGCAAGTAGAGAACACCAAAGTGTGACTGCAATGAGAAGTCAGGGGGTAGTTAGTGTTAACAGAGAAGCTGCTCAGAAACTACACCACTGACCCTGGGACCATATAGCTAAATGTAGGTGCTGTCCTTGGCAGGCAGGGAAGAAAAGCAAGCTTAGAGAAGGGACACAGAGCTTAAGTGTACCCTTGGTTGAAAAGGCAATAACAGGCAAATTCATTTTCTACAGTGAAGAATGATGTGCTTTATTTTGGATGTATATTTTCAAAAGTAGTCATTGAGCAAAGTCAGAGAGGGACTCGAAACTCCACGAAGATAAAGATTTTTGTCTGTGCTATTTACCATTGAGTCTCTTCTGTTAGAAAAACATAGGCAGTCAATAAATATTTGCTTAATAAATGAGTTAATCATCACTGAACAATTTGGAATCCTAGGAGGGGCACTAATGGACTCAGACAAGGATAATAAACCCTTACAGCAGAATGAAGATCTATCTGTAGCCAGTATGATTAAAGATCTCCTAATCCCCAGGGAAGAGGAATTACAATTCAACAAGACAGTGCTTGTAGGAAGCCTATGTAATAGGCTTAAATTAAAATTTTTATGAAGCAGGCCTACTTTGCCATTAAGGGATGTGGGCTGTTTTTTTCACTAATTCTTTTTTCCCCTGAAGACCACATTTAAAGAACTTTTTGGGCTCTGAAAATCAATTATTGAGTCAGGGTTGGGCCTAAGTGACTGTCCAGAAATCTTTCCACAAATGACATGGCAGTGGGTTCTCTCCATGCAGCATCTGTCAGGGGCAGTAGTGTGGGAGGCATCCCTGCAGCAATTGCAATGATACCCTGCTGGGTCTCTATAATGCCTCCGCCTCCTCTTCTTTCATTCTCTCACAATAGGCAACCCCTGATACACTGTTATATTTTCCAGTGAGGTCTACCCTATATAATGGAGTTTTTCTCTGTGCTGATGACTCTAAACCCCAGTGTTCCCATGCTAACTCTCTCACCCAAGCACTGTGTCTTCATTAGCACTCACTTTGGTATCCTCAATTCTAGCTACCCCAGTTACAAAATCTCAGAGTCATTTTTATTCCTTCTCCCCTCTGTCTCCCAAGTACAGTAGGTTCAATGTCTCTCAAATGTTTATTCTTTCCATCTGATGCTTGATGAAGTCACTTCCTAACTGCCTTCTGGATTGATGTTTTCCAGATATATCATGGCCAGAGTTCTCTTCCTACATTACCACTTTTACCACATTTCTCCCTTACTATTGGATATTACTTTCTTTGTTCAATCTTAACTTTGATAACATCCATGATCTGATCTCCTAAACAATCCAATATGGACCTTTCTGGCCCAACCAGACTGGTGTTTATTTCCTAGTTTCTAGAAATAATATATTTTGAGTCCTAGGTTTTTGCTCATTTTTTTTTCCACTTGGAAAGTCCTTTGTTATTAGAGGTCCAGTCAAGTCTTACTATTTACATAAAGACTTAAAAACAAATCTGTTGCATTTTTTAATTTACTACTCTCTAATGTACTTTTGCACTTACTGTCTACATTATTCTTTTTGGTTCTTGTTCTTGGACCATTTCAAAGTATGATATAACTATGTCTAGCACATTTTCTTAATTGTACATATTTTAAAAACAATGACTGTGTATTTATTTCTTTGCATATGTTTTAGTTCTCAGTCTGGTGCTGGCTGTATGATACAAAGGAACTCAACAAATACATAATAACTCAATGAATACAGCTTTGGTTTAATGAAAAGCAACCACACTTAAGGCTACATGTTTTGAATTTGCTTTATAGTTCTGCTTCTCTATAGACAAGCAAAAATGAGAAAGTCACTATGCCTCACTGGTTCTCAATTTTAAATAATCACCTGGATTTCTCATTCAATGGACATAAAAATGACAGCATCACACAGCAAAGTCTGATCAATTGAAAAGATCCCCACAACTTTGTTTTATAATTGTTAAAACTGGGGATTTAGTAACTATTCCATCTACTTTAGCATAAGTTTAAAAAATTTCCCAGTGAAAGGTAATAATAACTACCCAGGTTCCTATATATCCTCCCCAATATTCTGATTTAGTGGTTTGAGGTAAGTTTCAGGAATCTTGTTTTTACAGCTACATTGTTATAAACATTGTCTATGTCTCTGAACCTTTCATCCACCTTATAAAATTGGGACACAATTGTAAGCAAAATGTGATGTGTCAAAACATGTAGGTCAGTTTCTAGCTCATGATCTGATGCTCAATATGTGTTAAAATAATGGAATCATGGACCCCATTGGAAGGATTACAGCTTGAATTCATGGCCAGTGACCATTTATCCCTAAAGATATATTTAGACAACTGAGGCCAAGAATGAAAAAGAATAAAAGAAGTGAAAGAATTTTATTAAGAGTAGTAGTGACACATCCTCTCTTTTCCAGGCTCAGCTAAATGGTTTGACCCCTTCTTGGAATGAACTGAAATGGTATTTAATTTAAAAAGCACAGAGATAACAAATTGCCTATAACAGAGTCCTTCATGGATTGTCTTACTAGACTGGGGTCTAAGCTAATTTTGAACAGCTGGAAGAGCTTCTCTCTCATACAAATCACACGAAGTTCAGACATTCTAGAGAAAACCACTCTGAAAAACAAAGCACTCCTCCCATAAGTGAAGTATGATTTAGGATGAGAGAAAAAGGAATTCTGAGACTTCTATCAGGCATATTTTTGTTTTAAATCACATTTCTATTTGCTTATGGTAAATGATCATAGTAAAATAACATTTAACACTGTAATTGCCCTATACATTTCATTTTCTTTAGTGCTTTTGAAATGATTTTGTTTTTTGGTTGGATGAATCATACATTCTGAATAATAGTTGTCCCTTGCCTATGGTACCCCTCCCAACACTTCTGTCTTTACTCTCCCTCTTACATTCTTCTCCAGACTTTCAGAGAAACCCTTTTCAGTAAGGCAGAAACTAGGCATCAGGTTAAATGTATAAAAAATGCTGGAAATAATGTGAAAACTTTTTGTGCTTAAAGCTAGAAGGAATATGGTCCACAGTAACAGGTCTGACACCATTCATTCAAAAAGTATTTACTGTGCTCTTGGGAATTCCCAGATGAACCAAACACTGTGTTTCCTTAGCAATTCCTCATAATGCCAATAATGATAATGATAAGACAAGTAGAAAATGATCCCTGTAGGGATGAGTGTATGATGGTGGTAGTGAGGCAAGGACGAGCTTATCCTCAGGGAAAGAAGCTGGCTTGAGGAAGAACCTTTCTGTGTGGGTCTGCAGAAGTCTAGTGTGGGCAGAGGAGCAGCTCCAGCCCAACTGAGCCCTTGCAACCATCCACAGCATGCACTGGTTGTAGATATGGCTCAAGTTAGAGCAGCTTTCTGTGGCCATGGAGCACAGCAAGGCTTCCTTAGCAGATGTAGGAACTGAATCCACTGCGACATTTATTAAACAGCTGCTCTAATTTGCCACAGTATGTAACTTGAATGAGATGCCAATTTAGTGTTTAGTCCTGTTGCAAATTGACTGCTGCTTAGCTCATTTCTGAAAGACTTTGAAAAGCAGAACTCAAATCTTGGATTTCCTCCAGTTTATCTTCAGAGTATGAGAATATTGAGGGGGAACTTTTGGGTAGAGAGATCTGGATGGGAAGACAGATCGGACATGGGGAGTATCTTTGAACCCATCACTCTTTTAGATCAGTCTCTCCAAACAACAAAATATTGCCCATGACTTTAAATTCAGAGAAAGAGAAAGGTGTGGTTAAAGTAATTAAATTATTCTTACAAACATTTTAAAATTTCTTTTTATAATTGTTTTTTTGAAATTATTTTTAAAAAAGAGTCTTTACTGATACTAGTTTCTGACCCTTTGGAGATGGTAAATTTTTTTGATGTATAATGGCACTGTATAGCTACCTTCATATATATTCAACAAGACATTATTAAAGAATAATTGAGCTTTTAATTTTTGGATATGAAAGATGTAAAGAACATTACAAAAGCAGTTGTTAGGCAGATATATGTCATAAAATACCCAAACCAATATAGTAGCAAAGAAAAGAACTTTCTGATCATCATTTCAACACCAGAGAAGACCTATGGGTTATGGGTCAGCAGTATCTGTTTCCTGTTCACTTTCACTAAAAACGAAACTGTTGGGTTCAGTGGAGGAGGCCACACTTATCCATCATTTACAGGCACAGGACAGCCAGCAGCTGTAGAGAGAAACTTCAGCCAGTAGCCACCTCTTCCCAGCTATTTTCAAATAAGAGAACAATCAAAATGAAAGCCACTGCTAGACAGCAGCAGCAAAATCTCATTTAGTTTGACTCCTGTAACTCAATTCCTCATAAGTCTGGTGGAGGTAGGCTGGGAGGCCATAGGCCCTGCTCTGTGAGTATCGATCACCTGTGCTCCCCAGTGGCCTGTGGCAGTCCTTTCTGTGAAACAGCTGAACCACGACCTAAGTGCTGCAGGGGCTTGGGAGATTACTTCTGGTACTTGGAGGGTGAGGGGCCTCATTGTAAATTACCTAGTCAGAATTTTCAACATTTTGAAATATTTTTCATTCCCAGCATTATTAAGGTGTAACTGAAAAATAAAATTGCATACATTTAAAGTGCATAGTGCGATGGTTTGATATACGTATACATTGAGAAATGATTAAATCAAGTGAATTATCATATATATATCACCTTGTGTATTTATCATTCTTTCATAGTAAGAATATTTAGGATCTACTGTCATAGTAATTTTCAAGTATATATTACTATTTTTAGTATTCGCCATGCTGTATGATACATCCCCAGAACTTATTCACCCTAACTGTAACCAATGTCTTCCATTTTTTGGTCCCCTGCTGTAGCTGCTGACTACCCCCATTCCACCCTCTACTCTAAGAGTTTTACTTATAGATTTCACATGTAAGCAAGATCGATCAGTGTTTGTCTTTGTGTGCCTGGCTTATTTTACTTAGCATAATGTACTCCAGATTCAGTTATACTGTCATAAGTGACAGGATTTCCTTCTTTTTAAAGGCTGAATTATATTCCTGGAGGAGGCAATATCTACCAAGCTTCTGTCTGATAAAGTCCAGACTTGGGGAAGGGCTAGGCAAAACCAGCATTCCAGAATATTGCCAAAACCATCCCTTCTGGAAACTGAGTATTTACTCAAATTGGAAATAACTGTTACGGATTGATGAGACGGGTACTCGTATAACACATATGAAAGTCATGAAGGATGAAGCTTTACTGACTTTCAAGCAGGGTTGGAAATAGAAAGCAAAATAATTGGAACTAAGGAACAAAGGAAACAGTATGTATAAAAATTGCCTTTCCTATCTTTGCAGAAGTTAAGTTTTAACTTCTTAGCCCATAGGCTAGCATGCACAAATATCTTAATATTAACAATTATAGGACTTAGGATAGCTACAGAATGTCTAGTAAGGTTACAGTTACAGTGGTTTTGGGTTAGTAGTTAATTAGGGTATAAGGGCATATTACATAAGAAACACCTGAAGGAAAATAGTCAATTTTGGGAAAGTGATCTCTGCCTTTTATCAAAACAGGTATAAAGAAGTAAGAATAACATTATCCTTTTTGAAAATAAAACCTTTTTGTACACACTACATGAAACAGTTCATGAAGATTTGACCATGAACTAATGATAAAGTGGATAGTTTTGTGTCTGGTGATCTGAAATAGTTGAAATAGTTGCAGGTGGTCAACGTGGGAGATAACGAGGGAGATAATGAAAGCGTTGTTTATTCACCTGTATAAAAGAGCGCAACAGGAACGAACAGACGGCATTTTGCTCAAGCGGCTTGCTGCGTCTGCTTGGAAGTTGCCCCGGAGGTTCAGAGAGTTCCTCTATGCCGGCTCCGCTCATCCTTCGGTGACCCTAAGAGTTGCTGGGGCTCGAACAGGGACCTGAAGGTAAGTATATAGAGGTTTTCGGGGTGGATAGGACTTCTCCTGAGGGTGCTGCAGACCCCCTACATGGTGATTTTAGGAAAGGATAGGAGAAAAGCCACACTATATTTTGAGAGGCCATGAGCCATACTGAGTCTAAAGAAAGAAGACTCTGTATTGATTAACTAAACTATACGTTACATAAGAAGGGAAATGCCATAATTACACCACAGTTACAGAAGTTTTTTCATTTTGTGCACATGTTCACTCTGGTTTCTGGAAGAGGGCACCCTAGACTTGGTCACCTGGGGAAAGGTTGGAAAACAACCGAAGGTTTATTATGATCATCATGGTCCCGAAAATGTCCCTGTAGATACATTTTCATTATGGAATCTTCTTAGGGATATTTTAAATCTTCAAGAGATGAGTAATTTTAATAAAAGCGTTAATAGTTCTAGTCTTGAATTGACAGAATAAACCCCTCTATAAAAAGCAAGGGAGACAATCCAGCCTTGTCTGTAAAAGATAGGGATGAGCTTTCTCCTGAGGATGAGGAAGTTCTAGAAGCTGCAGCTGCTTATCACTGTGAGAATCTTGGGCTCCAGTACAAAATCGAACCCTCAAACATCTAAATATAGAGGTCCTAAGCCCCTCCACCAAGACCAGTGGGTTTAAGAGCAATAAAGGAAGTCCTTAAAGATGGAGCTACTTCTTTTGCTTGCTTTCCTGTTATCTTTGAAGATGAATTTGATGAATCTCCTCAGTAGGAAGCTTTGCTTAATAAATTATTGAAGGAATTAAGAATAGCTGTAAAGGACCATGGCCCCACTTATTTGCAACTTTTAGATATGGTTGGAAATAGATTGGTTGACTCCTTATGATTGGTTTCAGATGGCTAGAGGTCAGTTTTTATCGTGGAAGGCAGAATATGTGGAATTGGCAAAGAAACGGGCACCTCATAACCGTAGAACTAATGGAGATGTTTCAATAGGTATGTTATTGAAAGGTCCCTACATGAATCTAGCAGAAAAGATGAGAATGGAAAAGTCTGCCTTGATAGTGTACTAACATAGCCAGTCAAGCTTGGAAATATTTACCTGGAACAGATGTTAAGACTATGGGATTAAGTATAGTTAAATAAGGTCAAAAAGAACCTTATGAAGAATTTCTAACTAAACTTATGGAGGCAGTGGGTAAAATTGTCACCAATGAAAATGCAGCTCATGGGCTGGAGCGGTGGCTCAGCGGTTATGGCGCTTGCCCGGCATGCGCAAGTACACGGGTTCAAACCCCAGCACCCACATATACAACTAAGTGTCAGAGCAACAAAAGCCATGTGAAAAGCTCAATAAAAACTGATCCCCTCTCTCACTATCCTTCTTTTAAAAAATGCAGCTCATATTAACCAATTGCCTTATGAAAATGCAAACTCGATTATTCGAAGGCTCTAAAATGTTTCCTGATTTTTGTGTGCACACCTGTCCTGTGTGTACATGTATGTGTATTCAGTATGGTACCAAATTGGCTTATAGACGAGCCCTCATAAATTAAACTAAAAAAGTTAGAAGCTAGGATTAATATATTGAAGACTTTGTGGGGAATCAAATTCAAATTTTAAAGGTACGTTTAACCACTAAGTACAGATGAATTTGTGTTACTCCATATCATTACAATGTTTCTTGGCAACAAGTTCAATATCATTTAAAGGGCATATGGAATAATATGGTTTTAGCCCCAGATATCCAGTCTTTACAAAAGGAAGAAACGGCATTTAGTCATGTTTGACTAGATACTTCAGATACTGCTAGTTTGGCTTCATCTTTTTATAATGCCTTTACAGGTTTTGTATGAAGAAAAACTTGTTTTTTTTTTTTTTTTCATTAATGTAGGTATAAGTGCCATCATAATTCTTATTCTTTTGTGTTTTCCAGTCATCTTCTGACTCATCATCCACAATGTCAGGACCATTAAACTAGAATTAAAAATCTTTTTTTTAAAAAAATAAAGGGGGAGATGGAGGAGGCATATCTACCAAGCTTCTGTCTGACAAAGTCCAGACTTGGGGAAGGGCTAGGCAAAGCCAGCATTCCAGGATATTGCCAAAACCATCCCTCCTGGAAACTGGGTATTTACTCAAATTGGAAATAATGGATTGATGAGATGGGTACTTGTATAACACACATGGAAGTCATGAAGGATGAAGCTATACTGACTTTCAAGAATGGTTGGAAATAGAAAGCAAAATAATTGGAACTAAGGAACAAAGGAAACAGCATGTGTGTGTGTGTGTTTTTTTAAAAAAACCTTTCCTATCTTTGCAGAAGTTTTAACTTCTTAGCTCATAGGCTAGAAAGCACAAATATCTTAATATTAACAATTATAGGACTTAGGATAGCTACAGAATGTCTAGTAAGGTTACAGTAACAGTGGTTTTGGGTTAGTAGTTAATTAGGGTATAAGGGCATATTACATAAGAAACACCTGAAGGAAAATAGTTTTGGGAAAGTGATCTCTGCCTTTTTTCAAAACAGGTATAAAGTAAGAACAACATTATCCTTTTTGAAAATAAAACCTTGTACACACTACATGAAACGGTTCAGGAGGATTTGACCATGAACTAATGATAAAGTGGATAGTTTTGTGTCTGGTGATCTGAAATAGTTGAAATAGTTGCAGGTGGTCCATTTGGTTAACGAGGGAGGTAATGAAAGTGTTTATTCACCTGTATAAAAGAGCGCAATAGGAACGAACAGATGGCATTTTGGTCAAGGGGCTCTCTGGGTCTGCTTGCAACTTGCCCTGTAGGTTCAGAGAGCTCCTCAGACTCGGCTTATCCTTCGGGGACCCTAAGAGTTGCTGGGGCTGGCCCCCGGCATATTCATTGTAAGCATACGTACCACATTTTCTTTATTCAGTCATTAATCAATGGACATTAGATTGTTTGTACATCTTGCTTGTTGTGAATAATGCTGCAAAGAACATGGAAGCGCAGGGACCTCCTTGACCTTCTGATTTAAATTCCTTTGGATGTAGACACAGAACTGGGAACGTTGCATAATGTAACTTTTCTTATTCTTCTTCAGCAGCACTAGGGATGAACCCAGTCTCCTAGGCAAGCACTCTTCCACTGAGCCATATCCCAACACCAGCAGTTCTATTTTTAATGATTTGCAGAAACTCCATACTGTTACCTTAATAGCTGTAATACATAATCTCACCAACAGTAAACAAGTGTTTTTCCCCCATATCCTCAACACTCACCTTTTGTTTTCTGATCATAATCAAATCACCATGTTCAAGAAGATAGTTTACTGTGGTTTGAATTTGCATATCCCTGATGATTGGCGATGTTGAGCATTTTTTTTCATATACCAGCTGGTCATCTTTGGCTTTAAAGAAATGTATATTCAGCTCCTTTGCTTATTTTGAAATTCATTATTTTCTTGTTACTGAGTTATCGGCGTTCCTTAGAATACCTTGGAGTTCTTAATGCTTTCAACTTTTTGCTTCTTTAAATTGTTACTGTTAATATTTTTTGTATCTGTACCCATCTTAGAAGTTATTCCTGGTGCATAAACTTAGAATGATTGAGGAGATTCAGGGATGTGGAAAGGGCAGGGCTCTAGCAGATGAGAGTGCTTACTGGCTATAATTCTGTGCTTATAGGAGACCTTGTGGAAAAGGTGCTTGTTCTGTTTCTCTATCACTTTTTAAAAATGAAGTGCTGGTTCATAAGTCTATCCTAGCTTTAATAGTCATAGCAGTTGACATTAAATGTGAAAATACTAACACACAAAGATGCAGGGTCCCCAGAGTCATCTCTCATGCCCTCACCTAGTGGTGTTAACTAAAATTTTACATAATTTTTAGAGTTCCTTTACTTTACCCTTTAATCCCACACAAAATTGCTCTTTAGAAAGTACTAAATGTTTGTTAAATAAGGTAGGTAAATTAGATTTGGCAGGATTTATTTTTGTAAGGGGCAACAATTTTCCATTTTTGAAATTTTTTTTTTGTTTTGTTTTTTGAACCATTCCTGTTTGGAAATGATCTTTTTTACATTGTGCTGGCAGTGTGTGCCATGTCTAGACATATTTTTTCACATCTACCACTTTTCATCATTTTTCTTTAGAGTAATTTGAATTTTCACATTGATCTTCAGATTTATTTCTTACACTTGAAGGCTCTATTCCAGTTTAAATAGATCTGAAATTCAATTCTTGAAGTCTCAGCAATGAGAAAGTTAGCTGATAACATGAGTTATTTCCTAAATCTAGAAATTTCTCTACAAACACCTGCAATGTTGTAACCAATTGCAACAAAACAACTGGAAGAGGAGTCATTGTCTTCCTTGAAGATCCAGCTTTTTAAACTTTTTTGTTCTGGGGATCTAACCCAACCGGGCTTTATCAGTGAGCCGTATATCCCCAGCCCATTTTTTAAATTTTGACACACAGCCTTGCTATGTTGCAAAGGGCATCGCTAAATTTTTGAGGTTGTCTTTGAATTTGTGATCCTCCTGCTTCAACCTCCCCATTCCCTGGAAATACAGGCAGGCACCCCTGTATTTACACAGTATTTTTAGTGTGGTCAGTGAGCATTCCTTTTTCATTTGTGTGCAATAAAAACCAGGGTGTGGTGTAGTGTTTTGTTTTTTTTTTTTTTTTTTTTTTTTTTTTTTTTGCGCCAGGTAGCATAATGCCAATATTGCAAAATGGAGCATTAACGGTCTGCAAAGGTATACAAATGGGTGAGTGTGCATGTGTGTAAGTTTTTGATGCTTTGTTGCTTTCTAGTATCCATTTATAGGAAAACTTGTCAACCTTTATATTGAACAAAATTTGCAGGTATTCTAAAGGGGAGTATTTTAAAATCTCTTGCCAGTTGGAAACAAAACATGCTAAGCAAAAGGGTTACATCAGAACAGAATAGATTGCTTATAGAAATATTAAAATATTTGTAAAAACATTTTAAGAAAGATAATTAAAACTGACTTACTAAAAGCTGATTCTTTTCCTGCTGTTTGAATAGTAAGAGGAGGGAACTTATGTAAATGTGATTCAAAATTGTATCCTATTAGTAGTTCACATAGGAAATCTGTAGGGAGGTGGAATGGCATCACAGTTAAATGTGCAGGAACTTGGGATCCGCTGCTGTCTTTGCACCTTATCAGTTGCCTTCCTTTAGGAAAGATAGTTATCAGTTTCCCAAACTATAAAATAAGTTATAGTACTTAGATCAAAAATTCTGAGAATCAAAACAATTCATAATAAGAATGTAGGTCAAGAGGTGTCTGTGATAATAAATTTGATAAATAGCTGCAGCTGCTGTTAGGATTAACTGACCCCAGGCAGGATGTATAAATTTAAATGTTGCCTCTTGCAGAGTTTATTTTTTTAAAAAATTTTCATCTGGTTTTGTTTTTCCTCCACTTAATTGTGTATGTGGTGTTGGTAATTGAACCTGGGTCTTACACATGCTGTATTGTGGTACCACCTTTCCAAACCCACGGGCAGATTCTAATTCCATAATAATGGATTGCAATTGCTGAAGAAACAAGGGGAAGAAATTTTAATAGAAATGGGACACAGGAACTTTCTAATACTCCTGTACTTTCCTCACATGGGTAAAACCAAATTGTCCTATAGAATCACTTTATTTTTCCAAAACCATTGTTGGTGGCAGGAATAAAAGTGGGGAATGTGTAGAAATGGTAAGTGGAATTTTTCTCCTCTCAGCATTACTATCATGGGTTTTATATCCCTGTTCATCTCATTTATTCTACCTGCCCCTCAATCTGTCTGTCCATCAGTTCATCCACCCATACATCCCTCCTCTACTGGGTGGATGAAGTGAGTTAGGAGTAGTCCCTATTCCTATGGACCTCAAGGAGGGGCAGGTTGGGAGTTCAGGAAGGTTGATGACAATTGTGATGTTAGACACTTAGACATTATTATTCTGCAAAGAACTTAATCATTGTGATATGAACAAGATTTTTGTGGAAGCAGGCAACAAGGACTTCCCACAAAAATTTCTTCATGTTGCATTTCTATATTTACCATCTTGGTATGAAGAGCACTTTCTTTGGCAATTTGTTTGTACTAACTTGCAAAGGAATGTTCTACAAATTAAAGTCCTTAGTTGTTAATGGGCATACATAGAGCACTCGAGCTGTTCCCCGTAAGTAAGTCTGATCTCCTTTGTCATCTTTAAAGTCTGATACATATATGGCCACTAATGCTCCATGGTGTACTAATAGTTAACCGTAGCTTAAGAGCTTCAGTACATTCAGTGTGAGATAGACTCTGGAAAAGGCCCAGCTGAGGTGCAGGTGACTTGGTGGAGTAAACCTGTGGAGTCTCCTTTCTCTCCACTCCTCTGCAAAATGGAGAAAGGACAGACGATTGTTTTCATTTGACATCAGTTAGTCTTTTGTTAGTCCATCCCTTGCGAAAGACAGACTGACGGGTCATGCTCTTATCCTAAGTTGCTGCTTTGGAATTTGCCATAAATTATTCCAAGAAAAATTTATTTCTTCAGTCAGTACTTTTTTTTTTTTTTTGTGAAAACTATTGTCATTGTTACTGATGCTATTACCCAGACTGGAACATAGGGTGTTAGGATCACAGGATCTCTTTTCTGTTAAGTTATACCTAATCCCCCAAGTCCTTAAGTACACATTGGTACAATTTTTAAGGGGATGATTATTATAGAAATCTCATTCTAG
Source organism: Aplodontia rufa (assembly GCA_004027875.1). Lineage (NCBI taxonomy): Eukaryota > Metazoa > Chordata > Mammalia > Rodentia > Aplodontiidae > Aplodontia > Aplodontia rufa. Next base: position 16,179 of record PVKS010023676.1, on the reverse strand, counting down.
CCCCATCCTATCTTGACAAGTTTCCCGAGTTTTATTTTAAAAACAATATTAAATTTCTAGAACTTTAAAGTACATTCCTTATGTTTATAAATTCAGCTACATTTGATTGTAGTTGAAAACCCAACGGACTGACAGCCTGGATTTCAATTTTCAGTGTTCTTGCATCTAATTCTTTGAGAAGTTGATTGAGTATATGCTATGTACCATCCATGAGTTACTCTTGCAAAATAAAGTTCGGGTTTCTAAATTCCAGGAGATGGACTTCAGTGCTTTTGTAATTTGAAAAACTGGAAAAATGAGAAAATTGGCAAGAATTGTTACAATACAGATGTAGCAAATGAATTCACATGGCTCTTGCCTCCTTAAATTCACTCTTTATATACATTGGCCCTGATGCATAACTTATGAATTCTTTAATTCCCACAGTTTGATTGTGGTGAAATTTTGAACATGAAATGGCTCTAGTATCTGATATCCAAATCTGTCTTTTCTAAAGCTCAGGATGTTACCCATTCTGTTTTCCATTTCTATAACTGTTGGGCTAAAGCAAGATCCAAATAGCACAGCCTGCTCATCTTGAAGGCCCAGAGGAAGGAGTGGATGTTTATTTCATGTGGCTCTTATTCAAGTAACAATACACTGGCAAATCCCTCCTGATCTCTTCACTACTAAGACAGAACAAGGGGAGGTGGGGATGGTGGAGGGAAGAGCAGTATAGCTTAGTTTACTCCTTTATTCACTCATTTAACTAAAAAGTTTTCATTGAGTGCTTGTTGTGTGACAGGTATCAAGAAGCACCAAGGTTGATTCTGGGAATTTGAAGATGAATAAGTTACTATCCCTACTTTCAAGATGCTACGGGGAGAAAAACATTTCAATTGACTCACTAAGGTAAGTATTACAATGGGGAGCTTCAGAGATGCAGTTCTGAACAGAAACAGCATAGATGTGTACATGCAAGCCTTTTTTTGTACCAGGACTTGCACCTCGGGTCACTTAACCACTGAGCCACATCCCCAGTTCTTTGTTTTAAATTTTGAGAGGTTCTGATTAAGCTGCTGAGTCTGGCCTTGAACTAGCTAATCCTCTTGCCTCAGCTTCATGAGCTCCTGGTATTACAGGTGTGCAACACCACACCCAGCTAAAACTCACCCTCTTATTAATCTTCCTAAAAAAAGATGCTTAGAGCCTATGAGCTTTAGCTTCCTCACCTGTATGGAGAAGGGAATCCTCTAACTGTAGAGAACTTGAAATCACAGACAATAAAAGGTAAGGTGTGGAGGTGCCACAAGTACTATCCAGGGCCTCAAGGGCAGTAGGACCACTGGAGGGGTCCTGAAGTCCCATGTCAGGTGTGCAAGAATAGCTTTCTTGAACACTGCAAGAACATGGGAGCAGGACTATCAAATGTTGCTGTTTATAGTTTAGTCTCTATAATCCAAATTGCCATCTTCGTGAGTTAAGATTTCAAAGCGAAGACTGCAGCTGACACTTGGGTAAGAACCTCATTGGTATTTTGTTGCCCCAGTTTCAGACACTTTGGCACAGCTCACCTGTTACTTAGCTCCTTGTTTGCTTGAAGAATCCTGTTCCTCTTCTAGCCGCCTCCTCTTCTAGGTCTTCTGTTTTCCACATATTTTCCTCTAGTCCTTCCACCCACTATTTGAGATTGTATTATATTTTGAAGTCATATAAATTGTTATACATTTATTTAAAAAATTTAAATAGAACTTTTTCATTGTTGCTTTTTGACCAATGTAAAGCAACCACTATTGGATAATTTTAAAAATGAGTCCATTATAATTATACATAGTACAGGGATTGACTAGGCCATATTCATACATGCACGTGACAATTTAATCAATCTCATTCTTCAGTGTTTTCTTTCACTTCCCTCCTCCCTTTCCCTAATCTGCTTGCTTTAGTCTGATGATCCTCTTTATATTAGTGCATTATAATTATATGTATGAAATATAAGTGGGGTTGAGCTCTGTCAGGCACCACATACTTTTTTGCATTATATCCATACTTAGACTTTGATGGAAATACGTTTCACTGGGGCTCTTCTTATAATTCAGGTCTGATTCATGCAGTCTGGGGTAGGGCTCAAGGATGTACATTTCTTAGCTCTAGGGTGATGATGCTGTCTACATGCTGCATTTTTGAATACCAAGGCATGTTATCATTTGATCTTAAATCCTGAGGTAAATTTTATTTTTCGTATTTTACAGATGTGGAAACAGAAGTTGAGAGGAATTCATGCAAAGGCACATTTTTTAAAGACATTTTTCCATCTGGTTTTTGTTTTTCAACAGTTAGTTGTGTATGTGGTGCTGGGGTTTGAACCCAGGTCCCTGTGCATGTTAGGCACAGGATCTACTGCTGAGCCGCTGCTCCAGCCCTCAAAGTAATGTGTGAAAGTGGCAGAGTTTGGACTCTAAATTCAGATCTGCCTCTCGATATAATGGATATAATCTGAATTTTGAAAATACTCTGCAACATTCAAGGGTGATTTGATACTACATGAAACAGTTCAGTTTTAGCTATTCCTTTTTAATGAAACAGCTTTTCCAGTTTATTTCCTTGTATTAAATGGTAATTCAGATGTGTGGGCTTTCTTTGTAAAGATAAAGGTTTTAGGCAATTTGCAGAAATTCTCTATGGTTAAGCTTTCTGATTTGTTATCTTTCGTCAATAGCAAACCAAAAACATTAAGTGAAAAACTTCAGAAGAGTAGTTCATATATTTTAAGTAACTTTTAATATACTGTTGCAATGTTCTATTTTATTGTTAATCTCCAGCTTTTCCTAACTTAAGTTAAACTTTATCACAGGTATGTACATACTGGAAAGCTGTGTGATGCTGGAGATGGGCATCCTGCAGGCTAGGTAAGTGCTCCACCAACTGAGCTATACCACTATACCCCTCAGGCAAAGTATTTGTAGGGTTTGGTGCTGTTTGAAGTTCCAGGCATCCACTGGGGGTCTTCAAACATATTCCTTTCGTAAGTGGGGGCATTGAACTTGCCAAAAATTAGTTTAGGAAACATTGTGCTATTGGTAGAATCTACATTGAATACAGGAGGAAATTGCTGGGGAAGGATGCGTATGAGGAAAGGAAATCCTCAGGCTGATTTGTTTAACACTGTACACTGTGTTGTGCTTGCTACAGTCAAGTGAAAAAGGATATAGTCCCTGTCCTTATGAGATCACATATTCTTTTAAAAAAGCATTTTGACATGCTTATAAAATCAACATGGCTAAAAATAAATTCAAGCCACAGATATCTAATCTGAAAATGATCTAAAATCCCACCAAATAGGATTTCATATTTTATTTACAAATTTTAGAATACATCTTAAAAGTTTGACCAAGGACCTTATTTACACACAGGACAGAGTTCAATGTAGCAATTTCTTGTGACAACTTATTTATATACCTCTTAATTTTGAGGGGCAAAGGGAATAAAAAGGACAAATCTTTAGAGAGATCTAAGTGCGAATGCACTGCTTCAGCATTTTTAAGAGTTTGGTGGTGCGTGTTTCAACCTTCACAATGGTTCCCAAAACAGCCCAGGGCTGATGCTCTTTGCTCCCAAACCTGGTTGCAAATCCTCAACGCATGCGCAGTTTGGTCTCCATGTTACCAGCCTATTTTTCTCAGGTTTGTGTGTGTCTGTGTGGGGTCAGCAAAAAGGCCAGAACTGCACAAGTGACAGTTCCGAGCCTGCGAGGGGAGAAGGAAACCAGAACTAAGTGAAATACACCTTGCGTCGACATAGGCTCAGGGGTGGGATCGTTTTTCTGCAGAGGTCTCCACACATAGACTTTTAAGGTGCCAAAAGATCCTTAGAAGAAACTAACTTGGAGAAAGTCTGAGGAATTCTCTGTAACGGGGGAAAAGAGGGGACAGAACAGGAAGGGGAGAGGAGGGCGACGATTTCAAACTTTCAGCGCTGAGCTCTCCAGATGCTTTGTGCCTGCTTTCATCTCTCCGGGGAGCCCGGGTGCCCCAATTAATCTATCGCTCCAGAGACTCCCCTTTTTAAAAATTGCATCCATTGTTTAGGGTGTACTAGGAGAACCCCACCGTATTACATTGTTCAGCCACACTCTGTCCAGGAAACTGCTCCACGTGAAAACTCCTGGACGTCCGGGGTTGTGTAAACTCCACCAATCTGAGGATTCAGGGGTGGGCGGGGGCTCCGGGATCCCCTTGGTCGCCACCGCCCTCTTAGTCCGCCTGCCCCTCCTCCGCGCCCCGCCCTCAGCCACCGACCCCCAGCCAGGGTTGCTCGATCGCTCGCACCCGTGCCTCTGGGGACTCGCAGACGGCAGCCAGACCGGCCCGGCGCGCTGGGCATGCTCAGTCGCGGGGTGCCGGGCTCGCGAGTCGGAAGCCTGTGCGCTGCAGCCGCCGCGGAGCTGAAGGAGGCGCACGGAGAGCGCCAGAGACGACAGCGGTGGCCGGGCCGCGGCGGACCCGGGCCTGGACTGGTGCCGAGCTCCGCGCTGCGCCACCGGCCCGCCGGCAGCGGCGCCGGACTCCTAGAACCGGCGCAGGAAAGGGGCCGATCGCGGCTGGCGTCGGCTGGGAGCGGAGGAGCCGCGGTAGCGGCATCCTAGCCGCCTGCCCCGGCCGGGCCGAATCCGGGAGCCGTCGGACATGGAACCGTGGAAGCAGTGCGCGCAGTGGCTCATCAACTGCAAGGTACTGCCTGCTAACCATCGGGTGACCTGGGACTCGGCGCAGGTGTTCGACTTGGCACAGACCCTCCGCGATGGAGTCCTGCTCTGCCAGCTGCTCAACAACCTCCGAGCGCACTCCATCAACCTGAAAGAGATCAACCTGAGGCCGCAGATGTCCCAGGTAAGGAGGCCGGCTGGGCGCCCCCGCTTCCTGCCGGCATCTCCGATTAATCATCCGGATAATTTCTTTGTGTGAATGCAAACATCTAGGTGCGCTCAGCCTGCCCTGCCTCGCAGCCTTCTGCTTTGGGGATCCCTTCGGCTTTTCCTACCTTGGCTTGAAATGGTTTAGCTTCTCAGCTGAATGCTGAAGCCTTGCGTCCGGAGATGGTGTAAGGATTTCTTAAAGGCTCTTTGAGGCGGGAAGAAGTTGTCTTAGGGCGCCCTTCACCTTCTGTGTACGTGTGTGTGTGTGTGGGGGCAGCAAAGAGAATTTGATCTTGTTCTGTAATAACGAAGGGCAGGGATGAAACGAGGTGTTGGGGTAGTTTTGCTTTTAATCTATTCTTCTGCTTTGCGTTTTGTCCCTATGCTCTCTTGAAAGAAGAACTATGACATAAACGAGGACTCTAGGAAGTGGAGGGCGTTCAGTACCGTTATCTGTGCAGAATGACACTGGTCAAAGGAAGGAAAAAAAGCAGGACGCAGAGGCTGTTCCCAAAGGTCCCCTGAGCTTGTGGCCAGCTGGCAAACTGGATGGTTGTGTTTACAGCCCAAGCTATGTGAGGAGTTCAGCTTCATTCAACAGCGACAGGAAATGAAAAGTTTCACTCGAGATTCCGCTTTCTTTCATTTGATCCTGTACTCAGGTGGTGTAGTGCACTTTGGCTTCCCTGGCTGGAGCCTTGCGTGGAGGTGCCTCTCGGGGTTTTGAAGTAAATGCAACTCTGGAAGGCTGTGTGCTTCTTACAGTCAGCTCAAAAGTCATAATGTAGCGGAATAGTGGTTTCTTGGTCCTCTCGGAAAGTTTCAGTTCAGAAGGATGTTAAACACCATTCAGAACCTTTGTTTTCTCTCAGTGTAAAAACCCACTTTCAACTTAGGAAAGGGCCTCTTCCTTTGACACATTAGCCTTGTATTGATAGTCTCAGCTACTTAGCAACCAGAGTCATGCCTTTTAAGAAGGAACTGACTTTATAGACTTCGTATTTAAAGTGCATACACATCTGTTTCGTCAGGATTCTTGTGCTTCAAATTTTGCACTCTGAACTTCCTCCAGTCTCCAAGAAAAAAACAGGCAGCTAATAGGTGGAAACCATATGTGTTTAAATGTAATGTAAATTGTTTGAACCTCAACCACAATGATGACTGTTAACACTGTAGAGCCCTTCAGAATTCTCACCTGTGGACATTCTTTTGAGGGGTTTAGACATCCCTATTATAGGGGGAGCTGCAGTCAGTTAATTTAGTCCTGTAGATCTCTATTTTCCACCTTGTCTGTAGCCTCAGGAAGCAGCATGGGTCAGGGTGCTTTGGCCCACCAGCAGGCAGTGTAGTACTTTGCACATTTCCTGAAACTTGAGTTTCCTGGAACTTTCAGCAGTTATCAGTAATCAAGTTTTCCAGACAGTTGATCTGCCTTTTTAAACATTATTCGAATGCTAACAATGGTTTAAACGTTTTGCTCTTTCTCCTCCTCTTAGAATGTATCATATGTAATGTAATCTTTTTGAGTAAGGATTGTCTTTATAAGTATCATTAATGAGAACTGAGCATGTAAAATTCTTGAAGAGTTTTCTTGTCTATTGTGAGGGTACCACAAGAAACATGCCAGGCTCAACTTACCTTGTTATAATCTAGTGGTTGGTATGATTGCAGTGCAATAATTCCTTTAAGATGAGTAGAAAAGCCACATGTCTTCCTTTTAAGTCTGCCTAACCCTGAGCTTTTGGATTCCATGTTTGAGGAAAAATTCCCACTCATGGATCCCAGAAGGCTAGTACCTGAATACAGTGGTGTCTGTTTTTGCTTCTTTCTTGCTTCTTGGCCGCATTTTGTAGAGGTAGGGTTGCTGAATAGCTGAGAAGCAAGGCAGATGGGTTCGAATTATACAGGTCATCTTTAAATGATGCTTATTAAATAGCTTCATGAAACAAGTTGACATATTTAACATGTCCGTGGTGCTCAGCACATACTGTGTACTTCTTGCAAAATTATTTCGTGTTTCTTCTGCAATTGTCATATTAAGAGTAATAGGCTACAATTAGTTTGTAAAGAATTAGAGGTTTACAAGTTGCTCTGTACTGACATCTCTAAATATTTTTGTGTTACATATCTTTCCTGGGAAAAGTTCTGGCTGCTCGTGAGTCTCCTACTGCATCAGCTCTATTCATATATTCATAGTGTATGGGGAATAATCGGTTAACCTAGTACACTCCTGACATTCATCACAACAGTATACTCCTCTGAATTTAGAGGTCATTACTACTACTTGTCTGTTTGCTATGTCGGAGTCATTTTGACTTGGAGTCTACCTAATCTAGGTTCTGTTGAAGATATTAATTTGAACTAGACTATTATAGCATTTGATTTTCTAAGACAGGAAATAACTGGAAGCTCTCACGTCAAAGTTTTATGACGTTCCGAAACTTATGAGCAGATGCTGACAAAGGAAACTTCAATTTATTGATGTTGTACTTATTGCCTGTTTTTGGTTTTCCCAAGAGAGGCTATAAAATGACTAGTCTCTTTCAATAATAAAAGTATGTATTCCAAAAAGTATGTATTCCAGTGAGTAGGATTTTTTTTTTGCGTTAAAAATGCAAATAATGATTACTTATGTTTAAATCTTGAAGTCCTCATAAATTGAGTCTTCTTTATGCTTCCATTTTGAAGGAGATTGCATTTCTCTTACTGTTCTTCCTGGCTGTGAATATCAGTCTCTTTGGTTTTTGCCATCTTTGGGAGACAGTGTTTTTTGGTCCAAAAACAAGTACTTTTTTAGTTGCTTAGAGCCTCACACGTGTACCTCTTAATACTGATTCAGGTTTTGTTTTATAATGGGTAAAAGAGATAAATATCACACTCAATTCTCTAACATGCTCCTTTTATTATAAAGCTAAATAAGACCCAGAAGGCTATTGGAAACCCAAGAAATTTGGTGTTTGTATATATTTTTCATCCAAAACAATATTCTAGCTAGGATATAAAGCACATAAATGATGAGACTAGCCTACTGACTGCATGAGGAGTGCCTTGTGAAAGGGCAGGAGTTATTGGCTTTATCATTTTAAGTGGTTAAGAAGGTTACAATGCTTATATAACCAACCATAGATCTTTCATTGATGGTATTTTTTTTCTTATTTTGAAATTTTTGAATTTTGCTTTATATCTTAGAGTGGTAGTGCTACATTCAACGAATTTACTGACCACTGTATACTGATTATGTTAAATTTGAATTGTCCTAAAATGAATTTTTCAAGAGTTCCTTCAACAAACATGAACTTTTTCCTATTACGTGCTAGGTATTCTTGAAGACACTGGTTTGATAAAGTAAACAAATTCAACAAAGTTCCTCCTTTGAAGGGATTTACATGTTAGCGGAGGAGATGGACCATAAAAAAATGACCATATAATGTATGAGGGTATTTGAAGCCAATTAAAGAAATAGAGAAATAAGATTTTTATAGAAGGTAGTTTATGCAGCTTATGGAAGATAGCCAAGAAAGCCCTCTTTGAGGAGGTTTCAACTAGGCAGGGACCTGAAGGCAGTGAGGGAATGCAGGGTTACGGTTGTGTGTGTGGTTTTTTTTTTTTTTTTTTTTTTTTTTTT